>ML777972.1:491652-515394 GCA_009831015.1 Picea engelmannii
GTCCACCTTACATTGAATGACCACATTCCCATATATTAAATGACTTCCACTAATAACACATAACTACATTCCCATTGGGTACCTCCCTAGGTACCCCATATTACCTCCCTAGGTATACCACATAGTGGTAGCCAGAAGAACCTCATCTCAGTAG
Source organism: Picea engelmannii (assembly GCA_009831015.1). Taxonomy (NCBI): domain Eukaryota; kingdom Viridiplantae; phylum Streptophyta; class Pinopsida; order Pinales; family Pinaceae; genus Picea; species Picea engelmannii. The sequence continues at coordinate 491,807 of ML777972.1, forward strand.
AGGTCATCAAGCGGCTAGCCCTGCCGACAACGTCGCACCCACAACCCTACACCATTGGATGGCTCAGCCAAGGAAGCGATCTCCGTGTCAACCAACAGTATCAACTATCATATGGCATCAAGCCCTTCAAATACGAGGTATTGTTTGATGTTTCTCCTCTCGAAGTTTGTGATGTTCTTTTGGGCCAACCTTATTTATGGAATTGTCATGTTGTATATGAGTCTAGGCCTCGTAGTGTTATTATGAATTTGAACAGAAAATTGTACAGGATACCCGAGGTTGTCCCACCTAGTGTTATTTCCTTGATCTCTTTTAAGCAATGCAGGAAGGTCATCTCTCAGACGGGGAAGTTTGTCTTCTTCGTGATTCACTCTAAGAATGAGAGAAAAATCATAGCCACATCAAGGGTCTTTGCGGACGACCTCTCCACACAGCAGAAGCAAGTAGATAAGGTCGTGGAAGAATACTCAGATATCTTCTCCTCAATTACCGGGGTACCTCTGCACTGTAAGGTCAAGCACCCCATCGATCTAACCCCCGAAGAACCGATGCCTGATGGGTCAGTCTATCGTTGCTCTCTGTTAGAGAATGAGGAGATCAAGTGACAGATCCAAGAATTTCTCCACAATGGGGCACATCTATCCTATCTCATCACCTTGCGGGATCCCAATCATGATGGTATAGAAGAAAGATGGAACCTGGCAAACTTGCATTGATTATCGGGCTCTGAATAAAATCACAGTCAAAAATCGGTATCTGATTCCCCGAATCCACAACCTCCTTGATCAACTCATGGGGTCCAAATACTTCAGTAAGATTGATCTGAAGTCTGGCTACCACCAGGTCCCGATAGAACAAACAGATGTATGGAAGACTGCCTTCAAGTCAAAGGAAGGCATTTTTGAATGGTTGGCCACTTTCAACAGGATCATGGATGATATACTGCGACCATTCACCAATAATTTTGTAGTGGTGTATCTTGATGAAATTCTCATTTACATCAAGACTTGGGCCAAACACTTGCAACATATTCAGCAGGTTCTGCACACCCTGCGGCAGCACAAGCTATATGCCAACTTGGAAAAATGCTCCTTCGGAATGGACAGGGTACATTACCTAGGCTACATCATTAATCAACATGGCGTACATGTGGATCCAACCAAGATCCAAGTCATCCGTGATTGGCCAGCCCCAAACACACTCACTAAGCTTCGGAGCTTCTTGGGCCTTGCGAATTTCTACCACAGGTTTGTGTTGGGATTCTCCCATATTGCATGGGCCCTCAGCCAAATAACCAGGGGTGGTGGTAAGGTGAAATTTGCGTGGGCTCGGCCCCAACAACAACCGTTCGATGATTTGAAGCAGTGCGTGTGCTCAGCCCCAGTACTTTCACTACTAAACCTGCAGCAACCCTTTGAGATTAAGACCGATGCATCAGACTATGTTGTGGGTGTCGTTCTCATGCAGCACGGCCACCCCATGGCCTATCATAGTGCGACACTATCAGATGTTGTCCGTAAGTACCCTACTTACAACAAAGAAATGTACTCCATTGTGCAAGCCTACTGCCAGTGGAGACATTACATTCTTGGGAGGGAGACATTCATCCACACTAATCATAAGCCACTGCAATTCATGCAGACACAAGGAAAATTGCAGAATGACCACCATCAAAAGTGGTCCACATACTTGCAGCAATTCCACCTCAACATCAAGTATAAAACAGGAAGCATCAATCGCGTCACCGATTGCCTCAGCAGACCACCAGTTGTGGCACTCACCACAGTGCTAGACTCATGCGTCCATGAGACCTCTGGATGGCCCCAACTCTATGAGATAGACACGGACTTCGCCACCACCTACCAAATTTTGGGTGCAAAGGCAGTTGTCGATAATTTCCATCTTCAGGATGGGTTGTTGTGTCGTCTGGGCCATATATGTGTTCCCTCAAGTGAGTGAGCAAAGCTGATCTGGGAATCCCACTACAGTCGGGTCGCAGGACACTTCGGCATCAAAAAGATAGTGATGATGCTATAAAAACATTTCTATTGTCCAAAACTTCAACAGGAGGTCAGCAAGTATATCAGGTCTTGCACTACCTGTGCTATTGCCAAACCAACCACTAAGAAACAGGGCATGTACACCCCTCTTCCTACTCCTGACAGACCATGGGAATCCATCTCAATGGACTACATGTCGGGCCTTCCATCCACCAAGTGGGGAAATGACTGTGTTTTTGTGGTTGTCAATCGATTTTCTAAGATGGCAATTCTAGTTGCTTGCAAGAAGAGCATCACAGTAGAAGCCACTGCCAAGATATTCTTTGAACGAGTATGGGTACATTTTGGAATCCCACAAACCATTGTCTCGGATCAGGATAGTCGATTTCTTAGCACATTCTGGTTGAGCCTCTGGTCACTGCTGGACACCAAGCTCACAATATCCACGGCCTTCCACCCCCAGACAAATGGCCAAACCGAGGTCGTAAATCGAATGATCGTGCATATCCTGGGCATGTATAATTCCAAGCACACTTGCACATGGGATTAGATCCTTCCCTATGTCCAGCATAGCTACAACCGAGCCCTGCATAGCTCAACTCGCCACAGCCCCTTTCAGGTGGGGTTGGGATTCCAACCATTGGGTCCCATAGATGTTGCACTTCCCCTTGCGGTCACCTCGACCGACTCCTCTCTTGCTAAGCCACCCGATTCATTGAGAGGATCCAACACATCCACCAACAGGTTCAGGATGTCCTACAGAAGTCCAATGACAAGTACAAGCAACACCATGATCAACATCGGGTTCCACATAATTTTCAGGTGGGCGACAAAGTTTGGTTGCACTTGCAGAAAGAACGCCTTACAGGACCCCATCGGAAGCTTCACCCACTCTGTTATGGGTCCTACACCATCACCAAGGATATGGGGGATAATTCTTTTGCGCTCAACATTCCTCCTTTTCTTGGTCTGCACCTAGTGTTCAATGTGGACCTCCTTCGGCTTTATTTCCCACCATTATTGGACACCTCAGACGTAGCAAAACAACTGACACCAACAGATCTCAACCTCGACTACATACAACAGGCATCCATTGATCAAATTTTGGACACACAAATCAAGGGCACTCGACAACAAAGGATCCAGCTTTATCGATTCGTCAAAGCAGGGAAGCTCCTGCACCAAGGCAAGTGGCTCACCCAGGGCCAAATTCAACAGAAATTTCTTCATCTGATGGGGGAAATCAATGCAATGGAGACCATTGTTTCCTAAGGATGGAGGATTGATCCATGTGGATATCGGTGGCCACCCACCTTTTCCAGCTGGCTCAAAATAGCTTTCTAGCAATTTTGATAATTTACTATTTTTAGCAGTTTTTCGGGTCCTGAACTTCCGGAGTCATTTTGAGGCCCTAAACGATGTTTTTTTGGGTATGTTTCAATCATAAAATTTCAACATGAAATTTTGTGCAAATTTTGTAGTCCTTGGATAGATCTTTCCAACGGGCTATCATACGCCTAAAACGGAGATCGTATGCAAAAGTTACGACCCCGGAAAGTTGATGTACTGACTTACCCAAACGGAGCCCACATGACTTTTGGCACTTCATCTCCTAGGGTTAGGTTTTTGAATGTTTAGGGTTTTTGAAACTCTTGTTTATTGTAAAAAGGCCTTGAGAGACTCATTGTAATCATGTTTTTACGAATGAGCGCAACCGTCACATCTCTTCTCAAAGATAAGTCACCACCATTCCAGCAAGCTTGTTTTTCGCTGCATTTTATAGTTTCAACTTATTTCCTTATTGAATAGAAAACCAGTTTTACTGTATCTCTGTTATTTTGTGTTAAGCATCTGGTAATAATCTATAGTCATTTTTTTTTCTCATAAAATCCGGATCAGTTCATGTCCTGATGGAAGTCACGACCCAATGTTTTGTACTCTCTCCTATACTCTGCAATGTCGTCTGCATGAGTGGGTGGCCTCTATGCTATCAGTGGTAGTGTTGCTACTGGGGGTGCCCTCTGGAAACTAGGAAAAAAGGGTCTGGGAATCCTACTCGCAGAGGTGTATGTGCGAGAGGGTGACTAGGGTCTACTGCCTGCTCTGGATTTCCCCTGTGCTACATGCGGGACTTGTGTGTCTGGGGTGCCCACTCTAGCCAATCTATCAACCACCTATGCCAAGGATTGAGACATGGTCCATTGAATAGCTAACATATCGTTGATAACCTGCATGAAAGTTGTCTCTGGATCTACAAGGGCATTGCCACTTCCCTCTGGTCACTCATATCAGTCTCCTAGCATCCTCTATGCCTCACACTTTGCCCTTTTCTCTCCTTCTCTATGTGCCTCTTCCTCTTCCTCTGAGCTAGGAGGAAAAGGGGGGAAATTGGGCCTATGCCTGTTGTAAGTGACATATTCATCATCTACGTGTTCATAGCCCTCTGGGTCTTCTGCTACACTCATTTTATTTAGTCACACGCTGGCAGGACTAAAGCTCTAATACCACTGTAATGTTCATGACTTGGCTTAGTCTAGGAAACGCTGCTAATGTATGTAGTATCAATAGTTTACAGCATATAAATGCTCATACAAATAATAAATGCGACAAAGGACTGCAAAGTTTGTATTATGATATCTCTGTGGATTACAAAATGGTCAAATGTGGCTGAATAAACTGACAATACTCAACTGGATCAACAAACAAAGGATCTTAGCTGGAATACGAATATGCAACTAAAATATAATACCCGAAATATGGGAGCACTGCGGAATCAATGGATGCATTGGGACTATGACAGCTCTGATGGTAACTACTGGAAGACTAGAAATTTCGCCCTGGGAGTTGTACTTCTCTAAATGGCCTGGGAACTATTCCCAAATGATGCGCCCTACTCTAGTTCTCGGTATTGGTAACTGTCGGACCCTTATGCTGGTGAATTTGGACCCCGGATGGATCCCCCTGGGGGAATGCGCCCCTCTTTCTCTGGCAAAATTCATCCTAGCGATTCCACCATCAGAATCGGATGAGATGTGTCTCAAAATGACTGCCTTGGTCTACTGGGAAATGGGTCGGAAGGGTTTCCTTGAATATGGTCTGATGCTCGCTCTCGAACACCAAATGTATCCACCAAAAGTGTTGCACGTCCAATTCTGGAAAATGTGCCCCAATTGATTCCTCCGTCAAAATATGATGAAGAACCAAGAAAAATATGTGCCTTGCCTTCCTCTCAAATGGGTCGGAGGGAAATCTCAGAATTCTCCCTGGATGGGATAAGTCGACTAAAAACCCTCTCAAAAGTTGTGCCCTCACTCTCGATGAATGTGCCCCTACTGTTGAACAATGTGTAACTGCTACTGAAGAACGATGGAAGACCTTAATGATCTTCTCGGTAACTAGGGTGTGTCTCTCAACACCGAAATCATCCAACTAGTGTCTTCCTCCTGGAATCCACTGAACTATCTCTCATGAGATGCGCCTCTTCCCTCAATGACAATTCATAATCTACATAATGATGAATTAGGTCACTGACCCTTTATTTATAGCTTTCCAAAACCCTAAATCATTGTTGAAACCCTAATTCACTATTGACTTCCAAAACCCTAAATCATTGTTGACTTCTATTTTTAGCTCATAATGACTTAAAAGCACTTTTAACCCTTTTTAGCTCAATGTCACGTTCTGAATATAACACCTGTAAATGTAGTGACCTCTAGTAACCTTGTTTACCCCTTTTCTAGCCCTGGCTATAGTCTAATGGGGCGGTTTAGACCATTAAGCCTCCTCTCTGGAACTCCTATTTGGAAAGGGACATTACACCCCAACTAAGTGACAAAACTAGTATAAATAAAGGTGACGCCTTGCTCATTTTAGCACACTCACTCATCTCATTATCTCAACTAAAGGAGGTACAATTCTGAGGAAACCCGAGGAGACACGACAACTGGGGTTCTTGGTGGTTCTTGGTGGTTCTTGGTGGTTTCTCTTGTGCGTTACCTCTAGAAGAGTTGCACTAGGTTTATGAAACAGTTGTCTACCCTCGCTAGGGTTTGACAAGTAGAAGAGATAAGTTCTTATTATCATGGTTTCTTCATTACTAGTTTTTCTCTTGTGAATAGAGCTTGTTCATGGTTGTATTGTATTATCAGAAATATTCTCTCTAAGAAAACTTGGTTGGGTTTTTCCTCGATTTTTTGGTTTTCCCAGTATAAATATTTGTGTCTTCGTGTGCTTGTCTATATGCTTCTAAATCCTGCTTATATTTTCAGTTTATGGTTATTGAATGTTAAATGAAGATCAAAGTACTTTGGTAAATCTATTGCTACTGAAAATTTAAGAAATTATAACATGGTATTAGAGCTGAGGGTTGAATCCAGATGACCTAGTGCAAGACACCAGCAAGATCAAATATTGCCATCCATTGGGGTTTTCTACTGATAGCATTGAGGAGAAAAATGTACTAGGCAACTCGCCTAGCCTAGCACACCTCCTAGTGGTCTTATATTACAACTTGGTGAAAGTTGAAATTTCTCACTACAGTTGCAGTTGCAGTTGTAGTTGAAGTTGCAGTTGTAGTTGCAGTTGCAATTGTAGTTACCAGTTACAGTTGCAATTGCAGTTTCAGTTTCCAGTTTCCAGTTGTGCAAACCTTGAGATCAGAAGACATGTTGGATGGTGCTACAAATTTCAGAGTGATAGTAGATCCAAAGGGATCATAGATCTAGTGCACTTAGAGGAAGCTCAAGAGTTGGAGGCAGCAGTAGTGATGTCCCCTACAATATATGAAAACTTGAAATCAAATGGAACAACAGCAGCAAGACTCCAGGTTTGCATATCAAGTTTTATATTTTATATTGTTGCATCTTAGAAAATGTTGTAACTGGGACAACAATATTTAGAGTTTTATTACTGCTAAGTATTTTTTCTATCAAATGTTTAGAAACATTTGAGTATTTTTGGTACAATGATCATTATGTAAATGCTCATTGTTTAGTACTAATGATGCACTTATTTACAAGACGAAATTGGTCTCTTCTAGGAGATGTTCTTGGTTGTTGTCTTTGTCCCAGGCAGGTTACCTTGTAAATTCCATGGAAGTTACCATGGAGATGTTCTTGTTTTGTTCTAGGAAGGTTACCATGGAGGAATAATCGGTCACAACACTCGAAAAGTGTTGTTCTTGTTCTTGTATTTTTGTTTGGCTCCTGTCCTGGGAAGGTTACAAGTGATAGCTCTGAAAGAGAGATATAATAATGATTACTCTTGTTCATGTTATTTTTCCAGGCAAGTCACAAGTGATAGATTTGAGAGGGAGCTATAGTGACGATTGCAGGAGGCAACAAATTATATGTTCTCTAGTTTGAGACATGGATTAGACTATCTAGACATGGATTTGTATACATGACAATATACATCCATACACTAAAGCTGAAAAGGACGAAATTAGAACCTTCTGGAAAAGAGTATATTTTTTGGGGATGCATAGTGTTCCACACATAGATTGATATTAAGGAATAGAATGATCCATAGGATGACCATACATTTTAGTTGTTCACTCTTCATATCATCAGGAAGAGTTAGTAAAGCTATAAGGGCCAATGGATCTACCCAAAGACGTGGCAGTGACCAGGTAGAGGCCATCATGGCTTCGTCATACTTTGCAGGATGCATTGAGACATGAAATTCTTTGTGATACTTAGAGTTACATAGAGTCGTGGTTATGAGGAGGAGCAAGTGGCTCCATTAGTGGTGAGGCAGAGGACCCCACCAAGTACCATCTCAAAGGGAGATAGAGTTGAGAGGGAGTCAGCCCTAAGAATCTAGTAAGGAGGAGCAGCATCCCAGTATAGTTCATTGGAGATCGGACTTCAGAGGAAGTCAACATGTGAAGGAGAAATAATATGGCTCTAGAGAATGTATGAACTCGGAGAGAGTTGAGTTCAAGAAGGAGTTGACAACTCCCTACAACCTCCAACAAGATGGGGTTGCAGAAAGAAAGAACAAATCAATTGTAGAAGCAGCTAAAGCAAAGATCCATGACCAAAACACCCATGCATCTATGGGAAGAAGCATCCAGTACATATGTATAGGTCAAGAAAAAAATTCCTCATAAGATATTGGGGAACAAGACACTAGAAGAAGTATTCACCAGAAAAAACTAGAAGTCAACCACTTGAGGATATTTGGTTGCCCATTATACATACATGTTCCCAAGGAAAAGATAATGCAGCTAGAGCCTTCAAGAAAGAAGGGAACCTTCGTTGGATACTGTGAGACTTCCAAACTTATAGAATATACATCCCCAGATAGAGACAAATTGAGATCAGAAAGGATGTCACCTTTGATGAAGAAGCAGCCTTCGGTAAATCTAGAGAGTCTCACATGGATGAGGGTAGAGAGGAGAAAGAGGCTCCAAAGGATGGAGTGATGATTGAATCTACTCCAAAAGAATATATCCCATCAGATTAGAATGAGACAGTAGAGCCATAGATACTGGTAGATCCACCCAAAGATATTACAGTTACCAAGAAGAGACCAGCATGGCTCTGGAACACTTTGAAGGAAGCAGAAAAACATGTTGCTCCCAGTGACTCCTTCAGAGAGAGAAAGAGACCACACAAGTTTTCCATCTATGTGGCACTGATAAGTAATACTATTTATTCAGAACCTTCCACTTATGAGGAAGTTTCAAAGAAGAAAGTGTGGAAGGATGTTATGATGTGTGGGAAGTGGTTCTGAGACCAAAAGGGAAGTTTATGGTGACTTTCAGGTGGATCTACAAGATCAAGCATGTTGCATATGGCAACATAAAGAAGTACAAATCTAGATTTGTGGCTAGAGGATTCTCCTAGAAAGAGGGAGAAGATTATGATGAGACATTTTCTCTAGTACCCAGATACACTTCTATTAGATCTATTGCTTTTATTATGGGTTAGAAATTACACCAGATGGATGTAAAGCTTGCTTTCTTGAATGGTGTAATTGAAGAAGAATTATACATAGAGCAGTCACAAGGTGTTTGTAATCTATAGGAAGGATTCCCATGTTTGTAAATTGAAGAAAGCTTTGTACGGGCTTAATCAAGCACCCAGGGCATGGTATCCTAGAATAGATAGTTATTTGATGAGCTTGGGATTTACCAAGAGTGATGTGGATCCCGACCTTTACTACAAGGTTGAAGATGGTTTCCCCTTGATATTGGTACTATATGTGGATGACCTATTTATTACAAGGGATGAGAAGCTCATAGATGGGTGCAAGAGGGAGTTCACTTTAGAGTTCAAAATCAAGGATCTTGGTTTGATGCATTATTTCTTGGAATTAGAGGTGTGGAAGAAACCAGATGAGATCTTCCTTAGCCAAGGAAACTATACTATTGAGATCCTGTAGATATTCGGGATGATGTACTGCAAGTACATGACCACACCTATGGTTACAAATCTGAAGCTCTTGAGTGATTGTTCTTCAGGTTTGGTTCATCCCATGATGTACAGACAGTTGATCGAATCCTTGATGTACCCAGTTAACACCAAGCTAGATATATGATTTGCAGTGAACTCATTGAGTCAGTACATGGTTGAGCCTATACATGTACATTTGGTAGTAAAAAATGATGTATTGAGGTACCTGCATGGTGCAGTTGGATATGGACTCAGATATGTCTCAGATGTTGAAGTAAAGTTGCAAGTTTATACAAACTCCGACTGGGTGGGGAGTGCAGTGGAAAAGAAAAGCACACTGGGATGTTGCTTCAATTTTGGATCAGGTATGATCTCATGGTTGAGTAGAAAAAATTCATCAGTGGCACTTAGTACAGAAGAGGAAGAATATATAGCATCCAATGTTGCAATTCGTGAAGTAGTGTGGCTTCGGAAGTTTCTTGCAAGGTTATTTGATCTAGAGTTGGAGCCAACTTTGATATACCATGATAATCAAAGTTATGTGAAGCTTTCATATAATCCAGTCTTTCACAACAAGTCAAATCATATAGATATCAAATACCATTTCATCTGAGACACGGTGTAGAAAGGAGCAGTTGAACTCTGGTACATATCCACAGATGATCAGATAGAAGACATTATCACCAAGCCTATGTCTAGATTGAAGTATGAGTACTTCATAGACAAGCTTGGCGTTATGCAGAATGTACACCCTCGTGAGAGGGAGTTGTGATTTTTCTCCTACATCGAGGCAGATACTCTCCCTTTGGCCAAGGGATTCCCAGATCAGTCATGTGAAGTGATTGAGGGAGTGATGAGTATCCTGGTACAAGTCTTGCCTAATCCATGTGAAGTGGCTAGGTGTAATTGGGACTTGTAGTGTGGTATTTCCTATGCCATTTGAAGTGGATAGGTGTGATTGGGACCATGGTGACGCAGACCCCCACCTCAGCAGGGTCTGCTTGACCTCTCAGTCTTTGGATCTTCCTATTCCCGAGCCGAAATGGATTCTTGGTCCCTATTGGAACCCTTCACACATATAACCACATATCCTTTTCTATGCTCTTCCCATGCGAACATGCACTAGACGTGATCCTCCACTCCACGTGACCACCGGCGTGACCACAAGCTTAAACCAAAGGCGCTTCGCATTTCACGATTTTGGGATTCCTATTGCAAGTCACCCTGACTCCTCTGATTCCTAAAACCCCTAAATGGGATAACGATCCCTAGCTCCTCCCTTATTATTCTACCATATGACCTCCAGTCAAACCCTGGGTTCCACCTCCGAGCGTGTCGGGATCTCGCTTATCGGGAACTCACGATGTATCTTTTCTCCCTTTTCCCAATATTTGAAATGCCAAAATGTCCTCACCACAGATCAATGGTCCCGATTCCTCCCACAATTTGACCGTCCAGATCGCATCAGGATTTTGCGTATCGGGGATTCCCGAAAACAACTTCCTCCACACTCCCGACTACCGAAATGATGAAATTTTGGAGCGCCCAATCGATGGCTCAGACTCCTCAGGATCTAACGACGGTTATATCTCATCATCTTGTGAGTGTTGAAAGATACTTAGTCTTACCCTCTCTGCTAATCTACTGGATCCGATGGTCCATGGAAAATTGATGTTTCACCCTCTGAGAAATTTCATCGTCCATTCAAGCTCTCAATAGTTCCTCGCCAAATAACTTGGTGTCTTTCCTCCTGAGCTTCGCTTCTCCGAGGTGACTTCGACTCTCGTCTGTCCTCTAGAATTTCCAAGTCTTTATCCCTCCCGAGCTTGATTTCTGCTGCAAACTGTAGGGTTCTAAGGAATTCTTGCACACACTCTTTGCGGCCCTCATGATAATCTCTGGTTATTCAAACACTCCAACTTCGTGCACTCCTTGCGATAGAAGTTCTTCAACCCCTCACTTGGTTGGAAAATTCTAAGACTCTTCTCAACCTGTGCACACCTTGCACAACTCTGTGCTATACTCGCACCTCTGTTGGTATAAGAATAACTCTATCTCTCCTGAGATTTTATGAGGTAAAACTCAGAATCTTGTCAATGCACTCCTTGCAAGGATTCTCGGGACAAGGAGAAATTGAAACTTATACTCTACCTCTCACAGACTTCATACATTCAACATGAAATCATACACATAAAGCATTGAAACAAATGCATAACAGAGCATATAAGAAAATTGTAAACATACCATTCAATAGATGCAAATAGTAACCATAACAACACCATGAAATTTTGATTAAAGCCTTCTTATATTAATTCAATTGCTTTTGTACATGGTTTCTATAGCAGCATCTATCTGCTCATACGACTTCTACAATCTCTATTCTTTTGTGCCCTCTTTCTCTATAGCTTCTTACTATGAGAATGATAATAAAAATACATACGAGGGAGCTTTCTTGAGTTTTCCCTCCTACAACTCTAAGCTATCTTATCGAAATTAAAGACTACAACTAATTTACATTTATTACAATAAATTCCTACAACCGGCAGATGAGAGAAACGCTCAAGATCTACATTACTAATCCCCAAAACATTTAAGAGCAATTACATCCTCTTGGCTATTACATTAATGTGCCCTCCTTTGAAATTCAAAATCCTTTCAAAATGTATGTTGGTGTATATCTAGTCTATCCACTTGCGCTTGTTGGCGATGCTCCTGCATCACATGGCGTAGCCTCACCTAAGGCATGTGAAGTGACTAGGTGTGAATGAGGCTATGGTGGTAGTATTTCCCATACCATGTGAAGTGGATGGGTGTGATTGGGACTACTACGAGAGGAGAAACATCATATATACTTCCAGCGTAGTCTTAAGACTATGGTAGTAGTCTTTCCCATGCCATGTGAAGTGTATGGGTGTGATTTGGACTATTAGAGGAGAACATCATCGAAGAATGCCTCCCTCGCTAAGAGGGAGTGTTGATGTTTTTGTAGCAGTGGGAGGTATTTCCTCCTGGACAAATTTTCTTAGAGAGGAATATTCTAAGAATTCAAAGGAAGACCATTGAACAATTGAAGAACACCCTAGAAGAGAAGTCGGCCCACGGGAAAACAATAAAGTGGAAATAGAATTTTCAGGAAAAGAAGTCGACCCACGGGAAAATAATAAAGTGGAAATAGAATTTCTAGGAAAAGAAGTCGGCCCCAACTAAGTGATTGAACTAGTTTAAATAAAGGTGGGGCCTTAATATTTTGAGCACACTCACTCATCTCATTATCTCAGCTAAAGGAGGCGCAAGTCTGAGGCAACCCTAGGAGACGCAGCAACTAGGGTTCTTGGTTGTTTCTCTTGTGTGCTACCTCTAGAATATTTGCGCTAGGGTAGTGACACAGTTGTCTACCCTCACTAGGGTTTGACAAGGAGAAGAGATAAGTTCTTGTTATCAGGGTTTCTTCATTACTAGTTTTCTCTTGTGAATAGAGCTTGTTCATGGTTGTATTGTATTATTAGAATGATTCTCTCTAAGAAAAGTTGGTTGGGTTTTTCCCCAAGTTTGGGGTTTTCCCAGGACAAATATTTGTGTCTTTTTTTGCTTGTCTATCTGCTTCTAGATCCTTCTTATATTTTTAGTATATGGCTATTGAATGTTAAATGAAGATCAAAATACTCTGGTAAATCTATTACTACTGAAAATTTAAGAAATTATAACACTAGGTTAAGGTTGATCACCTCCTTATAGTATCCTTGTTTTATTTTATCCTCTAATTCTTTATTGTACCACAATTTCTCCTTAAATTTGGATGCAATAATGTTTTTAATATTATTGTTAATCTATAGAGTGACTTATTGATTCACCAATTATTTTTCCAAGACTTGGCATCTTTATGCCAACCCTGCTTGATTCACAGGTGGTAGTCATTGGAGTTTGAAACAATATTAGGAATCCTCTTGTCTTCCATGTTGTTTATGTTGTTCTTGTACATTAGGTACCTAGCCATAGTTGTGCTCTCAATGGGGAAAATACTCACTTCTATGAGAAGGATAGGATAAGGTGTATTGCCTTTAATTTTGAAATTATAAGTTATAAAACACTGTTGGATTTGCTCTATATTTCTCCATGATTCTCTAGAGACACTGCAACCCCAAACTTCATAGCCATATAAGATAATATGAGTGACGAGAATATTAAATAGGTGTTTCTTCTTATCTCATAGCCAAAGGTCCATTGATTTATAATTGTTTTTGGGTCCATAATAAGCTTTCCACCCTCCATTTATCATTTTCACAATGTTGTGGTACCAATTAAGCTTGTAATGAAGATCAATTTTGAGATATTAGTATGAAATCACTTCCTCTGGGTTGTTTATGCCATAGAAGAAATTATTGTAAGTGATGTTTTTGGATTTAGTTGTCTTAACATTCATTTTGTCAATGTTAATAGTGATACCCATACTATAGCAAAAATCATTGAGAATTTTAGTTGCTTGTTGAGATCATAGGGGCTCCTCACCATAAGAACAATATCATCAATGTAAAATAAGAAGAATGATTACTATACCAACTAAAGTCGGGCTGACACAGCCCTCTAATTGTCAATGTATATGCCAAAAAGGGTAGGGGACAAGGCACAACCTTGTTGAACTCCTATATTACAATTAATTTATTTTGGAAAGCCCTCGGTATTCCTAAACTTGGCAACAATGTTCTCGTGCAGCATTATCGCAACAACTCTCAACTCGAAAGGAACTTTCAGCTCTTTTAATCTACTCCAAAGGTTTTTTGGGGGCATTATGTCAAAAAAAATTATAAAATCAACAAAACAACACAGGATATTGGTTTTATTATTGTGACACTCCTATGCAATGATTCTAAGCATAACAAGGTGGTCCAAGGTTGAATGGTGACTCATAAATCTGGCCTAGCCTTTAGTGCTTTTTTCGTGGCTTTCTGGCCATAAACTGATCTTCGTTTCCAAAATAATTCCATATAACTTAGCTAAAAGGAGGCTAATCATAATGGTCTTATGATTAGAGGGATTGTTTGTATCCCCACTTTTAAAAACAAGTACAATGAGGCTTTGAGTCCAAGGTTTAGAGAAGCCCTTCTTTATTACTAGATTGAAGAGATTTTGGATGTGAGGGATGAATATAGGCCCTCCAATTTTTAAGATTTTTGCTTGGCAGCCTTTGATGTCCTTAGTTTTCCCTCTTGTGAACCACTTAACCCTGAACTCTATGTCTTCTATAGAAAAAAATTCTTCCTCTATATAAAGGGTTTGAATGTTGTCCACAACATTGGGATATTCGTAAAGCTTTTTAAGGTTGGATTTTCAATCCCTTAAGAAAATCATATTGTTTTCTATAGTTTTACTAGTCAGAATTTGCCTTCAAATTTCTGAGGATCTAGCTTAGAGAGGTGCAAAAGATTCCCTTGATTTCTATTTATATAGTACATTATTTTCCTTTTAAATGGGGATTTGAACCTATTTATCTTGTCAAATTTTAAGGACTCATTAGAAGCATCTCTAATGGATTTTTTGGCAATCTTACACTCTTTATCATACCAAGGGTTGTTCATTCTATTTTCTTTTTCACACAACACCTTAATAGAGAACTTGTTAATGAAAGTAGAGAGGATTTTCATAAAATTATGATAGAGGTATTCAATATTGTTCTTATTTGATAGGATATTTAATTCATTATTTAGATCCTTCAAAAAACGATCACTTTTTTTTTGTGATCAAGTGTTTTTGGTTATCATAATTATCTTCTATGGAGATTTTGTTGATCCAGATTTTATGAGAAAAACGAAATAAATATAGATTATTAAAATATACTTAACACAGAATAACAAAGATACAGTAAAACTGGTTTTCTATTCAATAACGAAATAAGTTGAAACTGTAAAATGCAGCAGAAAACAAGCTTGCTGGAATGGTGGCGGCTTATCTCTAAGAAGAGATGTGACAGTTGTGCTCATTCGCAAGAAGATAATTACAATGAGGCTATGAAGGAATTTTTATAATAAACAGGAATGTCAAAAACCCTAGACATCCAAAAACCTAACCCTAGGAGATGAAGCGCCAAAAGTCATGTGGGCCCCATTTGGGTAAGTTGGTACATCAACTTCCTGGGGTCGTAACTTTTGCATATGATCTTTTTTTTAGGAACACAATAGCCCATTAGAAAGGTATCGTCGAGGAGATTCATTTTGGCAACTCAATCATTCCTTTGGGTATCAGTGAGAAGCTCGATCCTGAAAAACCTTCATTTAGGCCCTCAAAATGGCCCCAGAAGTTAAAACTGCTAAAAATAGTAAATTGCCAAAATTCCCAGAAAATTGTTTTGAGCGAGTTGGAAAAGGTGGATGGCCACCAATATCCACCTGGATCAATCCTCCCTCGTTATTAATAAATGGTCTCCATTTCATTGATTTCCTCCATCGGATGAGGAAATTTCTGTTGAATTTGGCCCTGGGTGAGCCACTTTCCTTGGTGCAGGAGCTACCCTGCTTTGACGACTCAATAAAGTTGGATCCTTTGTTGTCAAGTGCCCTTGATCTGTGTGTACACAATATGATCACTGGATGCATGTTGCATGCAGTCAAGATCTTTGTTGGTGTCAACTTCTCTGTTATCTCTGAGGTGTCCAATACTGGTGGGAAATATGGTTGAAGGACAGCCACATTGAAGACTGGGTGCAGGCCAAGGAAAGGGGGAATGTTGAGCTCAAAAGAATTGTCACCCACAGCTTTGGTGATGGTGTACGGCCCATAACGGAGTAGGCGAAGCTTTCGATGGGGCCTTGTATGGCGTTATTTCTGCAAGTGCAACCAAAATTTGTCTTCCACCTGAAACTTATGTGCCACCCAATGTTGATCATGGCGTTGCTTATACTTGGCATTAGACTTCTGTAGAATATCCTGAACCTATTGGCATATGTGTTGGATCCTCTCAATGAGCCGGGTGGATTTGTCAGCTTCTGGTGGAGAAGGGGATGAGTCGGCTGAGGTGGTCACCAGGGATAGTGCAACATCCATGGGGCCCAATGGTTGGAATCCCAACCCCACCTGAAAGGGGATGTGTCCAGTTGAGCTATGCAGGGCTTGATTGCAGATATGATGAACATAGGGAAGACTCTCATCCCATGTGCGGGGTTGTTTTTAATTGTACATGTGCATGATATGTACGCTCATCTGATTGATGACCTCAGTTTGGCCATCTGTCTGGGGGTGAAAGGCAGTGGATTTGGTGATCTTGGTATCCAAAAGTAACCAGAGGCTCGACTAGAATGTGCAAAGGAACCGGCTATCATGGTCTAAGATAATGGTTTGTGGGATCCCAAAATGTACCCATACTCGTTCAAAGAAGAGCTTGTCAGTGGCTTTTGTTGTGATGTTCTTCTTGCAGACAGCTAGAATCACCATATTGGAAAAGCGATCAACAACCACAAAAACACGGTCGTTTCCCCTCTTGGTGGACGGGAGGCCCTACATGTATTCCATTGATATGAATTCCCATGGCCTGTCAGGAGTAGGAAGAGGGGTGTATAGGCCATGTTTCTTAGTGGTCGGTTTGGCAATAGTGCAGGCGGTGCAGGACCTAATATACTTGTCGACATCCTGTCGAAGTTTAGGCTAGTAGAAATGTTTCTGCAGCACTCCCATTGTCTTTTCGACGCCAAAGTGTCCTACCACCCAACTGTAATGAGCTTCCCAAATCATCTTCTCGCACTCGATTGATGCAATGAAAATATGTCCCATATGACACAATAACCCATCTTGAAGATGGAAATTAGCGACCACTGAGTTTGTGCCCATTATTTGTAGGTGGTGGAGAATTCAGGGTCTGTCTCATAGAGGTGGTTCCATCCAAAGGTATCGTGGCCGCAAGAGTCTAGCACCATGGTGAGTATCGTGATTGGAGGTCAGTTAAGGAAATCAGCAACTCGGTTGGTACTTCCTATTTTATACTTGATGTTCAGGTGGAACTGTTGTAAGTATGTGGACCACTTCTGATGGCAGTCATTCTGCAATTTTCCTTGGGTCTGCATGAACTATAGTGGCTTGTGATCAGTGTGAATGATTGTCTCCTTCCCAAGAATGTAATGTCTCCATTGGCAACAGGCTTGCACAATGGAGTACATTTATTTGTCGTAAGTAGGGTACTTACGGACAACATTTGATAGTGTCTCACTATGATATGCCACAGGGTGGTCGTGTTGAGTTAGAATGACGCCCACAGCATAGTCTAAAGCATATGTATCCATCTCAAAGGGATGTTCCAGGCCCGGTAATGAAAGTACTGGGGATAAGCACAAGCGATTATTCAAGTCATCGAAGGCTTGTTGTTGGGACAAACCCCACACAAATTTTTCCTTACCGCCACCCCTAGTTACTTGGTTGAGGGCCCATGCTATATGAGAGAATCCCAACACGAACCTGTGATAAAAATTGGCGAGGTCCAAGAAGCTCTGAAGTTCAGTGGGTGTGGTTGGGGCTGGCCAATCATGGATGACTTGGATCTTGGTTGGATCCACATGCAGACCATGTCGATCAACGATGTAGCCTAAGTAATGGACTATGTCCATGCCGAAGGATCATTTTTCCAAGTTTGCATATAGTTTGTGTTGTCGTGGGGTGTGCGGAACCTATTGAATATGCTGCAAGTGTTCTGCCCAAGTCTTGTTGTAGATGTGGATGTCATCTAGATACACCACTACAAAAGTATTGGTGAAGGCTCATAGGATATTTTCCATCATCCTCATAAAAGTTGTTGGGGCATTTGTCAAACCAAAGGGCATGACCAGCCATTCAAAAAGACCTTATTTTGACTTGAAAGCGGTCTTCCATACATTTGTCTGTTCTATTGGGACCTGGTGGTAGCGAGACTTCAGATCAATATTACTAAAGTTGTGGGAATCGGGTACCAGTTTTGGACTGTGATTTTATTCAGGGCCCGATAATCAATGCAGAGTCGTCATGTCCCATATTTATTCTGCACCAGCACGATTGGGCTCCCACAAGGTTATGATCTGGGACATATGTGCCCCTTGTGGAGAATTTCTTGGATTTACCTCTTGATCTCCTCGTTTTCTAACAGAGAACAGCAGTAGAATGGCCCATTGGGTAGCAGTGTTCCTGGGGTCGTTCGATGGGATGCTTGACCTGGAAATGCAGAGGTACCCCGGTAAGAGAGGAGAATATATTTGATTATTCTTCCACAACCTTATCTACTTGCTTCTGTTGTGTGGAGAGATCAGTCACGGAGGCCCTAAATGTGGTTGTGATCTTTCGCTCACTCTGAGAGTGAATCACGAAGAAGATAAATTTCTCGTTCTGAGAGATGACCTTCCTACATTGCCTGGCAGAGATCAAGGAAATAGAACTAGGAGGGAATGCCTCGGGTATCCTGTACAATTTCTTCTTCAAAGTAATAATAACACTATGAGGCCTAGACTCATATACAGTATGACATTTCCATAAATAAGGTTGGCCCAAAATAACATTACAAACTTCGAGAGGAGCAACATCACACAATACCTTGTGTTTGAAGGGCTTGATGTCGTACGTCATTCATCACTGTTGGTTGATGCAGAAATCACTTCCTTGGCGAAGCCATCCAATGGTGTAGGGTTGTGGGTGTAGCATTGTCAGCAGGGCCAGCCACTTGACGCCCTCTACTGAGATGAGGTTCTTCTAGCTACCTCTATTAATGATGAAGTGTAGCAGGGTGCCTTTTACCCACATATGTGAATGGAAGAGGCACTCACCTTCTTTTGGATCGTCTGGTTCACCAGGCTAGAGCTTGGTGGTAGCAACGGTGGCACTGGGTTCCGTGTCAATGATCCATATTTCCCTTTCTAGTTCTAACTCAAAGTCATAACCTGCATATGATTCAGAGGCTTTCACTTCGGCCACCAGAGACTACTTTGAGCGGCAGTCAGCAGTGTTATGCCAAGGGCTCTTGTGGAAGTCACACCACTTCCCAGTATCTTTATTTGTATTTCTGGTGTCCTTCTTTGCTTACGACTTGGACTGGTTGTCCTGATATTATCCATGTTTTCTATGTCCTTTGTTCTGTGGGTTGGGGCCGCCCCTTCCCAGATTTGTTGTGCGGGGTTCCCAGGCCCAAATTGTCGCATATTTTGTTTGAGCTTATGCTCGATTTTGATGGCATATCGGTAGGTCGCACCCAAGGACGAGATGTCCAGAAATTTCATTTTGGTCTGGATGTATCTATGCAGAGCACTATATTTTTCTCTGAATATTTGATACCCAGCTTGGTGCGCAATGTATGGAAGATATTTGTGAACTCTGGCACTGCTTGGTCTCTTTCTTGTCGTGGTGTGGTCCATTTGGTATATAAGTCATCATAACTTTCGACAGGGTAGTATTGTTCCTTAATATCATCCCTAAAGGTTTCCTAGGTGGTTGCGACTATAAATAATGAAGGTTCCTATGTTTCCTTTTTCTCACAGAAATTTTCCCGCTAATCTTTGATATAGGGAACGGCTTTGAGGAGTGCAAAAGTAATATTTTCTCTATTCGAAAAGTTATGGACAGAAAAATACCCTTCTAGTAGATTCAACCACTTGTCTACAGCATCTGGGTCTATCTAACCTTCAAATATAGGAATATCAAAGTTGATTTGTACCTTGAAGGGGGCGACGCCTCTGCTCAAGGAAGATGCGTTGCCTGTTAGTAACCGTCAAAGGATTTGCATGAAACTATCCATCATCTCGTTCCTCTGTTGCGTGAGGGCTTCCTCGAGCAACATTTTGAAAGGATCTCTTGTCCAGTCATCTTTATTTTCTCCTACCATGGGAGGTCGCTTGGGAGTGTGAGAGCTTTTGTTCTCGAGAGAAAAAATCTCAAGACCCGATTCTTTGTACCCTGACCTTGTTGGGGACATGCATTAAGACGACAAGGAGCAGACCACTTTGATACCACTGATCCAGATTTTATGAGAAGAATGAAAAGAATACATATTATTAAAATATGCTTAACACAGAATAACAGAGATATAGTAAAACGGGTTTTCTATTCAATAATGAAATAATCTGAAACTATAAAATGCAGCGGAAAACAAGCTTGTTGGAATAGTCATGGCTTATCTCTGAGAAGAGATGTGACGGTTGTGCTAATTCGCAAGAAGATAATTACAATGAGTATCTAAAGGCCTTTATACAATAAACAAGAATCTCAAAAACCCTAGACATCCAAAAACCTAACCCTAGGAGATGAAGCGCCAAAATTCATGTGGGCCCTGTTTGGGTAAGTCAATAAATCAACTTCCTGGGGTCGTAACTTTTGCATACGATCTCCATTTTAGGCGCACGATAGCCCGTTGGAAAGGTATCATTGAGGAGATTAATTTTGGGGGATAAATCATGCCTTTGGATATCATTGAGAAGCTTGATCCCGAAAAACCTTCATTTAGGCCCTCAAAATGGCCCCGGAAGTTAAAACTGCTAAAAATAATAAATTGTCAGATTTGCCAGAAAACTATTTTGAGCGAGATGGAAAAGGTGGGTGGCCACTGATATCCACCTGGATCATTTGTGCATGACAAATCTTAGAGTTAAGTTTAAAGTTCTATGATCAGAGTTGGGTACATGGTCATTTAAGATGTCAAAATTTACTATTTGGTTGTATATGGGGACATCAGATATCACAATCTATGACACTACTTCCAAGCCCATGGATATTGATAAAATATGAATAAGAACAACAAGATGGCGGAAAAGGCTTACTATCCAACACACTTTATTATTATTCATACCAATGGTACATATTTATAGTACAATGGGTGATGCCATCTAATAGACATATTTGCTCTAGATCCTAAAATCATGCATGATGACTAGGCTAGGCAATCTTAACTAAATCATTAGTCATCACTTGAAGATATATTATTAATATCCTAAATGAATAATACAAATATAGGTGACAATTTAGACTTAATGAATGTTTAAGGTAAGCCATAGGCTAACAATCCCCCCCTCAATCACAAGTTTGATCAATAATACCAGCAACTAAGCATAAACTGGTATCAATTCCAAGTCTTCATACTGAAACTCCTGAGTTGAGCCTCAATGAAGAACTTCATGAAAAAACGCCAATATGAATGTTGAATGGTTCATCTGAAATGAACTGGAAGAGAGCTGAGATATGGAAGTGAACAGCTGCAATATCTTAACATTCCTTGATTGCTTGACAATTCGATCATTTTGCCAAGTATTTGAGCTAGAAGAATCACCACTCTACTATCAGTGTATCACTGAAGTTTTCTTTGAATATGTGGTTTAGGATAACCACTAACTAATTGATACCATGTATCTTATGGTTTTTGGATGACCACTAACTAATTTTGACACTTTTAGGTGTCCAACAACATCCTAACGTATAATGTCTATGATTCAATTGCAAGTCATTGAACCATAATCCTACCAAAGTCTACCATCTCTAGAAAATCTCACTATGTAATCATGTGATCCAAGATGCATGCAATTTGTTCACTTAATGTAAACTCCAATAAGATGAGAGCGAATGAAGAGAAGTGAATCAGCTTCTAGTCTGACACATCCCTGAAAATTCCTGACAACTCAATCAAATGCCAAGCTGCGATGCAGAAGGATCGTCTTGTCCTCTGCTAGGTCAAATGACCATCTATGTGAACCAAACGTCCACATCATTGCTCTCAAAATCAAAATCAACATCCCAATTATGTATGATTCAACTTAAACTTATTGAACCATAATTCTGCTAAAGTCTGTCATCTACAGACCGCAGTTTCCCATTTGGAAAATTGCATGCCCGTATACTTGTTGTCGAAACTTTTAGTCTGACAACAAATTTTGTCATCAATTCCCCCCTTTGTCCCCTGAAAGGAGAGACCACAAGTGATTTCATGAACCATCTTCACTAGAATTTTGAACTCCCCCCCTTAAGGTGCATGAGAGTTTCATCATTGTGCACCCTCCTTCTATGTTCAAGAGAGTATCATACTTGTTCTATTTGAGTACAACACAAAGTGGGCATGTGGAAAAAACCACATGTTATCTCATCCCATGAGGGCCATGCTCGAAAGTTACACCATAAGGGAACCACTTATGTGAGGTACAAAAATGGTATGTGTTACAAGATTGGTCTTTACTTGAGATTGAATTCTTCGGTAAAACTTATATAATTGTTTGGTTGTTGATGACTACTACCATGGATCAATCCACTCATAGTGAATCTTCAATCTTGCAAGTTTCTTCAATGTTGAACATCTATCTGAAGAATGGTTATGCTTGCCACAATGTTGGTAAGGATGGAGATCAAAACATTGATTCTCCTTGTGACCAACGTGATTGCAATGTTGGCACTTATCATTCTGATGTTGAACTTGAATAGGTGAAAGTGAATCTTCTTGAAGGAATCCAGCACTTTGGAACTTGATTAGTCTGGAATAATGGAGAATATGAAAGGTAACTTCCTTGCCATATCCAAGTCCTGTTTTATTCTTGTTGTAGATGATTTCTTCCCAAGGTCTGATGATGGGCTTGGAAAGATTATTCTGAACATGTTGTTTTGAAATCCGTGGAAGTGGATTTATTGTATGTTGCTACATCATTGAAAGGTTTTCTTCATTGAACTCAAAAGAAAACTCTTGAAATGTAGGTTCATGAATAACTTCATCTTCGTCTACATCTAGATTTTTCTTGTTGAGTTTCTCCTTCACTGACTGCTGATCATCATCATCATCATTATCATAGAGAGGATTATGTTGAACAAAAACTAGTTCAGAACACTTCACTGGATGTTGATTTTTGAGATCCCTGATTTCATCATTCAATAGATGGGATAGAGATTGAAGAAGTCTAACTTTATCTTGCATCACTTGCAAACAAGTTAGCACTGATTGAAGAGTTGTTTTGTTCAATATCATTGTGTTGTATTCGGTGGTGTTTATTGGAGTGTTTATTGGAGTGTTGATTTCGAGCCATTTCAAAAACACTAAATGAGGTCTCCTTGTTGGAGTTACCTCACACACACCTAGGATTCATTTTTCCTAAGGTTATTCCTTGTTTATTAGTCATAATTAGTCATTATCCAGTCTCCTATATTTTAGGGGATAATATTCCACCTGGAGAATATTCTCTTTCAGTTGACACTTCAGTTTGACTAGTTGAGTTGAGTTTAGATGT
>ML777972.1:528210-551558 GCA_009831015.1 Picea engelmannii
ATTTCCTCATCTTTCTTCTCTTTAGAACCAAAAAATATGAGGTTCAAGGCTCTTTTGTTAGGTTCATGTTCTAACTCTATAAGTTCATTCATTTCTTGGGTCTTACATTAATTCACCTTCCAAACTATTTAGGGCCAAATTGTTATTTAGTTTTTCTTCTAACTCTTTAATCTTGTTCCTCGAATTAAGATTTTGTAAATTATCAACCTCTCCTTGGGTTAATTTGTATTTTCTTGGCTTTGCTTTTCCATTTCTTGTAATCGAATCTCTATATTTTGCAACTTATTCTCCAACCCTATTATGTTATTGTCTATTTGTTTCGAAATCTTGTCTTCAAAGGATCCAACTTATTATCAAGCCTTACCTCTAACTTTGTTTGAAGTTAGGCTTCTCTTTCTTCTCTTGATTTCTCTAAAGATTATATATATTGGCAAAGATTGTTTAGGGTTACTTTTCTAGGTCTCCCCTCCACAGTTTTTGGTAAATGTGGTGAATTGTCATATTGGAATAAAAGAATAGAGAGTAAATAAATTATAAACAAGACTAGGATAAGGAACTTATATTAGGTCAAACTCATAGATTAGCATTGCATAGGTATGCCTCAGTGAAAATGCTTCATGAAAATGCCTCATTGAATATGGCCCGTGAAAATGAGTTGTTCAAAAAAGAATGTTTGGATGAAAATTCCCCATGAAATTGTTGCATGAATATGTCTTGTGAAAATTCTCAACCAAGGCCAAGTCTACGGTTCAAATCACCAAGGCTCATGAGCATATCGCTCAACTATTTTTGGATATGCTGAAAAGAACTAACCCATCTCCATGGTTCAAATCACCAAGAATCCGTAGTGAGCATGTGGCCAAAAAGAACTGATCTCTGCGGTGTGGTAACCCCGTCATATATTTACGCCGAAAGGCGTACATCTATTGGCAATGGGCACAATTAATGGTCTTCTACTCTAAAATCTTAATTTGATGGTTAAGAATTGAAGATGGAGGCATATTCTTAGTCATCCTCCTAAATCAATGAATGTGATTTATTGTTCATAACTTCCTTGCATTTATGAATGCATCTGTTAACCTGATTACTTTTTCACATTTACCTAATCATATTAAGATGTTATTGTAAGGCCATATGATTGCCACATTTAGATTATTAACCTAGATTAATATATGTGCAAGCCATGTTTGAATGATTAACTTGCACTATGAATTTGATTAACCTGCACTATGGATTTTTTGTGGGCCTGCGCCATGGATTTTCGTGGGCCTAACGTTTTTACTGTGCTAATTAGGGTTTTTTTTTAACTAGGCGGGAGTTTTACCAACCACCTTTCGACGGTCACCAGCCACGAGGCTGTGCTAGTCAAATAGCTTCAAATGTAAAAACTCAGAAACCCTCCCGGAATTGGCTAATACTCCTTAGCCACTTGGCCAAAAGAGACGGAAAGTAAACGTTCGGTTGATACTCCTTAGCCACTCAGCCAAAAGCGACAGAAGATAAACGAGTGGCAAATTTTTTTCATTATATATAATGACTAGTACAGCCTCGCAGTTGTTGAACGCCAAAAGGCGGCTGGTAAAACTCCCACCTAGTTAAAAAAACCCTAATTAGCACAGTAAAAACGCCAGGCCCACGAAAATCCATATTGCAGGTTAATCAAATCCATATTGCAAATGAATTTTTATTGTAATGTATCATTAAGAGTTTTATTTCAAGTTACAGATTTGTTTTCTACCAAGTTATAAATCCTAGAAAAACTTTCAAGTATTTTTCCTCATTTCAAAAATGGCATCCAGATAAACCTCAAAATATTCTCAAAACCATTACAATAAAATACTCATCAAGAACATGTCACTTGCAGAAATTGAATCTGGGTAGGGAAAATAACAATCATCCTCCCAACCACCCAAGCTAAACCCAATTGACAAACTTAACCAAAAAAACTTGTATGTAGTTCAGTTCTTATTTTTATACATGTTCCTATTTTATCTTATTATCATCAATATCATATTTATAATATACATCAAAAGGATAAATTGATTATTCACATTTTTGCACCAAAACCCTTTAACTTGTTGATCATGTGAAGAGTTCAAGGGTTGATAGAGTTGTCCTACCATGATCAATCTTGCTTGATATCTCAAGATATGCAACCTTTCCTATAACAATTTCAAAGTGCATATCAAATCTAAACTTAAACGAGTTAATCCTAAATATACCTTATTGTGGATGGATGAAATGGTTGAATAATGGAGAAAGGACCATTAAACCAAGTTTGAGTTTTCAGATCTCTTTTGCATAGAAACACCAACTATACTTGCTTAACAATATAAAATTCCAAAATGCAGGGAATTCAACAAGACAACATTGTTGCCAATGGTGATCATAGGGGCTCCTCACCATAAGAACAATATCATCAATGTAAAATAAGAAGAATGATGACTACACCAACTAAAGTCGGTCTCACACAACCCACTTTCAAACAACCCTCTAATTGTCAATGTATATGCCAAAAAGGGTAGGGGACAAGGGACAACCTTGCTTAATTCCTATATTACAATTAATTTCTTTTGACAAGCCCTCACTATTCCTAAACTTGGCAACAATGTTCTCGTGCAGAATTATCGTAACAACTCTCAACTCGAAAGGAACTTTTAGCTCTTTTAATCCACTCCAAAGGTTAGTTTTGGGCATTGTGTCAAACAAAATTCTAAAGTCAACGAAACAACACAAAATATTGGTTTTATTATTGTGACACTCCTCTGCGATGATCCTAAGCATAACAAGGTGGTCCAAGGTTGAATGGTAACTCATAAATCTAGCCTAGCCTTTAGTGCTTTTTTCGTGGCTTTCTGGCCATAAACTAATCTTTGTTTCCAAAATAAGCTAAAAGGAGGCTAATCATAATGGTCCTATAATTATAAGGATTGTTTTTATCCCCACTTTTAAAAACAAGTACAATGAGGCTTTGATTCCAATGTTTAGAGAAGCCCTTCTTCATTACTAAATTGAAGAGCTTTTGGATGTGAGGGATGAAGATAAGCCCTCCAATTTTTAAGATTTTTTCTTGGTATCCTTCGATGTCCTTAGTTTTCCCTCTTGTGAACCACTTAACCCCGAACTCTATGTCTTCTATAGAGAAAACTTATTCCTCTGTAGAAAGGGTTTGAATGTTGTCCACAACATTGGGAGATTCGTAAAGCTTTTTAAGGTGGGATTTTCAATCCCTTAAGAAAATCATATTGTTTTCTATAGTTTTATGAGTCATAATTTTCCTTCAAATTTCTGAGGATCTAGCTTAGAGAGGTGCAAAAGCTTCCCTTTCTTTTTATTTATATAGTACATTATTTTCCTTTTAAATGGGGATTTGAAGCTATTTATCTTGTCAAATTTTAAGGACTCATTAGAAGCATCTCTAATGGATTTTATGGCAATCTTACACTCTTTATCATACCAAGGGTTGGTCATTCTATTTTCTTTTTTACACAACACCTTAATAGAGAAATCGTTAATGAAAGTAGAGAGGATTGTCATAAAATTATGATAGAGGTATTTAATATTGTCCTTATTTGATAAGATATTTAATTCATTATTTAGATCCTTCAAAAAATGATCATTTTTTTGTGATCTAAGTATTTTTGGTTATCATAATTATCTTCTATGGAGATTTTGTGCATGACAAAGCTTAGAGTTAAGGTTAAAGGTCTATGATCAGAGTTGGGTACATGGTCATTTAAGATGTCAAAATTTACTATTTGGTTGTATATGGGAATATCAGATATCATAATCTATGACACTACTGTCAAGCCCATGGATACAAGTCATCTAGTTGGATTCCAACCACTTCATTATACCATTGCAAATTATTAAATCTTGAGAACTACAAAACTTGATAACTTAGTACCAAACAAATTCTAGACCATGTCTTCAGAGTTTCTTTTGTATATGTTAGCTAAAACAATGTCTTCATCTAGCCATACAAGATTAGGGTTGGAATCATTGCTTAAAATAATAACATGATTAGTTGTTGCTCTAACATTAAATTCTCCTAGCTAGAGGATATTGCCTTCATTTCTCAAATTGTAAATATATTGTTCTAGGCCACTGTAAGGAAAATTTATTGCTATATAAATCTTCTTAGTATTGATATCAAAAAATCTGCATCCACATGTATTGATTGAAAGGGTCTTTCTTGTGAAAGCCTAATCTAAGGAAAAATATTCTTATTTATGTAATGAGTTATGCCTTCAATTCCTCTATGGTAGGATCTCTTGTTCTGTACCAACCACAAGACAAATCATTATTTGCTAGGGATCTTAGATTCTTCATGCTCCCAAGTTTCAACAAGCAATATAATATCAATTTCACTCAAGGCCCAACTTAACATGGGCCCTTAGCTCCATGGAAAGTCATGACAATTCCAAGAGAGCATCTAAAATGTCCCAAATTCCTATTTATTATTTGTTTTGTTTATCTCCCTACTAATAGTTCTTCTATTTCTAATTATTCCTCATTTTCCTTCCTTCTTGGCTTATTTTACCTTTTGAACTTCCTTCCTTAATCCAGCTTGGTCTTTTGGAATGAGATTTTCATTTATAAATATTCCTGACCTTTTTAGATTAGACTTGGATTTTTATTGACCATTAACCTATCTTTATGCTCAATTATTTTTCCCAACCTCTTTGCTTCTATGAGACAAGTTGTTTCTACTTGTAATTTATTTTGTAGTTCTTCCTTGACTAGTGTTAGCATTTCCTCATCTTTCTTCTCTTTAGAACCAAAAAATATGAGGTTCAAGGCTCTTTTGTTAGGTTCATGGTCTAACTCTATAAGTTTATTCATTTCTTGGGTCTTACCTTAATTGACCTTCCAAACTATTTAGGGCCAAATTGTTATTCATCTTTTCTTCTAACTCTTTAATCTTGTTCCTCAAAATAAGATTTTATAAATTATCAACCTCTCCTTCTTGGGTTAATTTGTTCTTTTCTTGGCTTTGGTTTTCCATTTCTTGTAATCTAATCTCTATTTTTTGCAGAATGGAAGGGAAAATGATGACAATGCGGAAGGAAGAAACCCTAGTATCAAATTTCAATGGCGGATGAGGCTGCTACAGCGTTGTCGACGGCAGTTTAATGGTTGTTAACCACTAGGGTAGACTACTAACAGGCACTAGATTTTGGGCGATTGGACCAAGCCCGCGTTTTCTCGCACTTATTTTGTTTTTTCTGGACTATTTCCGAGAATGGAGCCACTTTCGGAGGTGGGAAAACCCACTTTAATTGGGGTAGAGGGTCAGTCGTTGCCTGGCATAGTGTCCACATTTGATGGAGAACTTTTGGGATTTCGATCGCAGCCAAGTGGGACAGGGCATCTGGCAAGGTCATTTTCCCCTGGGAAATCGGTCAGTGAATAGTGGGTACCTCGTTCTGAGGAGGATGGAGGCCAGGGTTTTTCGTTGACGCCTTGGGTAGGTTCGGCATCCCCCTTGACGAACCTCTAGTCTTTCACGGACGGTTCAAATTACTTCGAAGGATGGGGGTGTGAACACATCTCCTCCCCAGCAACGGTGGGGGATATCACTGGAAGCCTGGGGTTTGGCTCGGGCGAACTCACCACAGAATTAACCTACCCTTACTCGGAACTGGCAGCGGTCACTACCTCTGAGAGTTTGAACTTGTTCACAAAGGAGTTATCCTCTCCTCCTATATTCTTTCCCTCGGATATCCTGGTGGATGCAGAAATAGAGGAAGCCACACCAGCACTGGTCAGGGGAGAGAAAAAAAACAGTGGTGGAGCCGATTCGACGAATATTGCAGCCCTCTCTTCCGAAAAGAAAGATCTCCCTCCCAACT
Source organism: Picea engelmannii (assembly GCA_009831015.1). Lineage (NCBI taxonomy): Eukaryota > Viridiplantae > Streptophyta > Pinopsida > Pinales > Pinaceae > Picea > Picea engelmannii. The sequence continues at coordinate 534,066 of ML777972.1, forward strand.
TTTCTCCTCCCAAGGAAGCTTGGCCTAATTTAGAGATGCATTATAAGGAAGGACGTTCGAAGTCTACATGGTGTGCTCGAGATAGGGCAGGTTCAGAACGACTGGATTTTGGTGAGGGTGTGGTGATGGACAAGGTCTTGGAATTTTCGGACTGGCCTGGGCAGAGTACGCAGGAAAAATTTGGGACTGGCCTTCCTCAAAGGTTGGGTCACAAAAACTTGGCTACCAGAACTTTCTAAGATGCCACATATTCGGCTTCTCGCAAGGGGTTGGTTCACTTTCGTCTTTACAAATTCAAAGGAGGTGGACTAGGTACTAAAAAAGGTTTGGTGTCTTGCCGACACTCCTACCATTCTTAAAAGATGGACCCCGACCTTTGATGCCAAAAGAGAACATGTTGACGAAGAACCCATCTAGGTGCGGCTCCCTGGTTTTCCGATGCAGTACTGGAACATTCACAGATTTGCGGCCATTGGTAATCTCCTAGGAAGTTTTCTAGAAGCAGACATGTCCTTTGAAGAAACAGGACTCATGACAATAGCCTGCATCTTGGTCAAAATTGATCTAAAAAAGGGTTTGCTTCAGGAGATTACAATCGATTCGGCGGCAGGGACTTTTGTACAAACACTGGATTATGAAGGAATCCCCTTCAGATGCCATAGATGCCACGTTTGTGGCCATGGCATGGATTCCTGTCCCCTACCCTTCAAAGGCATGATTCGAAAAGCCAAAGGTTCGAACTCCTCGCTCTCTCCTCTGAAGAAAAAATTGGAATTTGCGCGAGATTCAGAAGGCCTCAAGGGTTTGGAGTTGCGGAGTGCAGAGGAACCGACCAAAAAATCTCAGAGCCTGGAGCATAGGACTCCGCTGGGTACGGGAACTCTACTTTCTGAGGGTGTTGACTTGGACTCTACGCCTACTACAAGGGCCTCAACTCAACCGGGACGCTATACTCCGGGTATGTCACCTTTGGATGTTACTTCTTGCACTTCCTTTCCTTTTTCTTCTTTGTTTTGTCACTCCCTGGAAGCAAACAAAGGGGTCCCCCCTCCCAACCTTCTAAGGAGGTGCTCCCTTCACAACTTGCCCTCCCTTCACTGCACCCTCTCCTCCTCTCTGTCAGTTATAGTACCCTCTCTTATCTCCTCCTCCTTTCACTTGGGGAGGGTGGACGAACAAGAACCGCCCCAGACAAACCCTCCTACTCTAAAACCCACCTCCCCCATACTACAAGCTTTGTCTACAGTCCCCCCCTTGGACACTCCCTTGACTCTTGCCTTGGTTGATTCTCTCCTTGCCAACCACTTGGAAGCACAAGCCACTCCCCCAACCTCAACCGATTCATCCTCAGAAGACTCCAGAGTACGCTATCACCTTAGGAATCGATCGGTAGTCAAGGAGCACCCCTCGGATTTGGGCTCACAACTGACAGAGGGGCGCAGCTTGGGGTCTTTCCCTCGTACTGCCTCGGTGGGCAAGGGAAGGGGCCGAAAATCTCACTTATATCTTGTACAAGACAGGGCCAGAATTGATCTGGCAACTGGCAGACAATCCTCAATCGAATGGGCGCTTAGACCAAAGCCACCCCTCGAAGGTGTTTCCCCATGAAGATCCTCTCCTTCAATTGTCATGGGTTGGTGAACCAGGCAAAAAAATTGTCCTTATGAAGACTGATTGAACAAACCTCCCCAGAGGTCATACTTCTTCAAGAAACACTAGGGGATAGTGTTACAATAACAAAATCAGTTGGTCCTTTGCTACAGTGGATGCCAGAGGCCGCTCGGGGGGCTTGGCAATAGGGTGGAAGAACAGGAGCTGTAAATTGGAAAGTGTATGGGACTTGGCCTCGGGGATTGGCCTTACTATCTCGTCTTCAAACTTGGGGCACAAATTAACTATATTAAACATCTATGGACCACACTAGGATCGCCAAATTTATTGGAACTCGCTAGCAGATTGTGACTGGTTTAAGGCTAAGGATTTCCTCCTTGGTGGGGATCTCAACTTTTCGCTTGGAGCCTCGGAAGTCTAGGGTCCCCGAGCGGCACCAGATCCTCTACAAGGACTGGTGGATTTGGAACCCCAAAAGTTATCTCCAACCTGGTCCAACAGGAGGGTTGGGATAGACAGAGTAGCAAAACGACTGGACCGTTTTTTGTTGACCGAAGATCTACTTGAATCCACTGAGATGGTTAGGCAATGGGTTACTGTTGGAGGCGAATCAAACCATCATTCAATTCTAATTGAATTTTGGGTGAAAAATCGAAGGGTGGCGAGCCCCTTCAAATTTTTTGAGGGATGGTTGAAGGACCCAACTTTTATTGAATTGGTTCAAAAGTTGTGGGTAAAGATTTCGGATGAATCCCAGACTCCTACGGCAATACTTTTCGTAGAAAATCTCAAACGACTCAAACAAGCCACCAAAGAGTGGGCAAGAGAGAAAAAATTTAAAGAGGATAAGGAAGTGATCGATATCAAAACAAAACTAGCAGAACTCTACGACGAAAATGTTCAAGGGTTCATCAATTAGGAAGCAAAAGAACCACTGTATGGTTTAGAGACTCGACGCAGGGCCATTCTGGCAGAAAGAGAAGCGCGGTAGAGATTAAAGAGTCGGGCTCTGTGGTTATCCTGCGGAGACGAAAACACCAAATTTTTTCAAGCCTATGCCAGAGGCAAGAAAATGAATAACACCATTTAGGCTTTGAAGAATCAGAGGGGGGAAGAGTTAACAAACACTTTGATCTTGTCGAACTCGACATTGCACACTTTAAGGATCTTTTTACAGCACAATAATGGACATCCATTACGGAAATCATTAGAGTAGCACGATTATTCCCCCGCTTTCTTGAAGAAGATGAAGCAGAACCACTAACAGACCCAATCTCAGAAAGAAAACTGCTAGAAGTATTACAATCCTTTCAAAGAGGAAAGAGCCCAGGTCCTGATGGATGGCTGATAGTATTCTACTTGGGTTGTTTAGACATTCTAGGCTCCGACCTACTGAAGATGGTCGAAGAATCTAGAGAAAGGGGACACATACACAATCCGATCAATGCCACCTTTATAGCCCTCATTCCAAAATCAGACAGTCCCTCCACTTTTGAAGATTTTCGGCCCATCTCCCTGTGCAACTGCCTCTACAAAATTATCTCCAAGGTAATCAGTAGGAGGCTGAAGGCGATACTTTCCAAACATATCTCTTGTGAACAATTTGGATTCCTTGAAGGCAGACAAATACACGAAGCCATAGGAGTCGCACAGGAAGGACTCCACAGTATCAAACTAAAGAAGCTAAAAGTTGTTGTGGTAAAGATAGATTTATCCAAAGCCTTCGACCGAGTAAACTGGATTTACATCAGAATGCTTTTGATACACCTGGGCTTTGGGTTGGTCTTTGTAAATTGGATAATGGCTTGTTTAAGCTCGGTATCTTTCTCCATTCTACTCAACAACTCGGCAACAAAATTCTTTCTTGCAGAAAGAGGGCTACGTCAGGGATGCCCGCTCTCTCCCTTACTCTTCCTCCTAGTGGCCGAAGGACTTAGCCGGTTCATTTCCATGGAAAATTTGGGTGGAAGATTCGCTAGTATCAAAATCACAAATGGGCTGATCATTACCCACTTGCTCTTCGTCGACGATATTTTAATCTTTTGTGATGGCTCGACCCGAGATGCAAACACACTCTCAGAGGGCCTAACATTGTTTAGAACTGCCACAGGCATGAGGATCAATGCACAAAAGTCCAGTATCCTCTTCTCCCAGACAGCGGAAGAACATACACAGTATTACCTCGACCTTCTCCCTTTTCAAACACTTAACCTGGAGGAGGGCCTCAAATATCTTGGGTTTCACCTAAAACCAAATGATTATAGGAAGACAGATTGGTACTGGTTGCTGGTAAAATTGGAAAAAAGGTTGAAGACTTGGAGCAACAATTGGCTTTCAAGGGTCGGTAGGCTAGTACTCATCAAGTCGGTACTGGAAGCAATCCCTGTCTATTGGATGTCCTTTTCGTGGATCCCAAAGGGCATACTGGAAAAGGCAAGAAAGCTAGCATACTCTTATCTTTGGAGAGGAAAATCGGAGAACCAGGTACTACCTTGGGCACACTGGGACAAAATAGCCAAACCAAAGGCCCTGGGAGGTTGGGGATTAAAAAATATCTTCCTTTTCTCCAAAGCACTAGCGGCAAAATTAGTATGGAGACTTATCACAACAAACAGCCTTTGGACTACAGTTGTCCTTCGGAAATATGTGCCCCCCCTTACCCTGACTGAATGGATCAGGAGCCCCTCCCACCGAACAACCGGAATCATGTGGAAGTCAGTTCAGCAAGCCTTTGCAGTGATTGGCAACATATTAGCCTGGTTGGTCGGCTCTGGACAATCACTGAGAATCAGTTGAGACCCTTGGGTGGGATGCACAAGGGAACACTTACTACCAGCTAACCTCTGCACAGAATTAGATCGTGGGGGTTATTACTATCTAGCTCAAGTAGCGAAACCACTCCACACTACTATGTGGCACCAAGGCTGGAAAGACGACAGAACTCTGGGGTTAAATGATTTAGACACTGTAAACTGGAACCTTTACATCAGAGCACTTGGGAGAGCAAACATTTGGTTGAGCGAAAGGAAGGACGAACTTATTTGGGAAGGAGACCCGATAGGTTTCTACACACCAAAAGTTGGATATGTCATTTTAAACACCGACCCAATCCAACAAGAAGTGAAGTGGTGCTAGAAGAAACTTTGGAAACAAAAGTGTCCAACAAAAGGCAAGCTATTAACCTAGTCAATTCTAGAAAACAAAGTGCCTACATGGGACATACTCCAAAAAAGGCATTTTCATGGGTCAAGCTGGTGCACACTCTGCAAAGCACAAGGGGAAACAATTGAACACCTCTTTTTACGATGTCCCTTCACCCTCTCGATTTGGGAGGAAGCTTCTAAATTAAACTCGACCATTGGTCCCTGGCGAGGAGAAACATTTGAAGAAGCCTTAGTCGATTGGCTCTCCAACAGGACACCAACAAATACAAAATCAATTCCCATCATTGTTGCCTGGGGAATATGGATCGCTAGAAATAACTCTATTTTCAGGGATGAACCCCAGTCTGCTCCTCAGGTGGCTGCAAATTGCCTAAGTACCCTCGCTTCTCTCAACTTGGGAGTCAGGCAGGGAACGGAAATTATTCGTCGAGCATAGATTGAACAGATAGATTTAGGTCGGTCGTGGGCTTACTTCGACGGGGCAGCCACAGGCGACCAATTAAACTGTGGGGCACGAGGCTGTCTTTACCTATCAGAACAACACTTTTACTATCTCAGGGCTGGACTGGGGACTGGCACCAACAACTCCTCTGAACTCATGGCTTTAAAATTACTCCTCCTCTTCGCAGTAGAGAAAGGATGCACTACACTACAAGTCTTTGGGGACTCCCTTCTGATCATCAAATGGGCAAAACAAGAACAATTTTGTCACACTGCTAGACTTAGACCTTTTCTTGTTGAAGTTTTAAGGACAATCTCAACTTTTGACATTATCTCTCTTTCACATATCTACAAGGAAATGAATGCACTGGCCGACCGGTTTTCCAAAGAAGTCGCGTAGCTAGAGTATGGTCTTTGGCATATTACAGAATACACAAAACATGGCAGTTTTGGAAGGACAAATATAAAAATTTACCGACCATACCGAACAGACTTGTTGAAGCATCGGAAAGCACATCTATTACTCCTGATTTTTGGAATAACAAAGTACATGACTCGGAAGTCATGGGGCACAAAAAAACAAGAATGGCATATTTTGAATCTTTTTTGTATATGATGAACAAGTAGTTTTGTAAGGATAATGCAAAGATAATATATATTTTTATAGCAAATATATATCTGCGAATGTAATTTTATACTATCTTAATAAAATTACAACTTTTTTCCAAGGAATAAAAAAAAATCACTATTTTTTGCAACTTATTCTCCGACCCTATTATGTTATTGTCTATTTGTTTTTGAATCTTGTCTTCAAAAGATCCAACTTATTATCAAGCATTACCTTAACTTTGTATGAAGTTAGGCTTCTCTTTCTTCTCTTGATTTCTCTAAAGATTATATATATTAGCAAAGATTGTTTAGAATTACTTTGCTAGAGTTTTTGGTAAATGTGGTGAATTGTCATATTAGAATAAAAAATAAAAGAATAGAAAGTAAATAAATTATAATCAAAGACTGGGATAAAACAGGTCAAACTCATAGATTAGCATTGCAGAGGTATGCTCACTGAAAATGCTTCATGAAAACGCCTCATTGAATATGGCCCATGAAAATGAGTTGTTAAAAAAAATGTCTCTTTGAAAATGCCCCATGAAATTGTTCCATGAATATGCCTTGTGAAAATTCTCAACCAAGGCCAGGTCTACGGTTCATATCATCGGGGGTCGTGAGCATATCGCTCAACTACTTTTGGATATGCCGAAAAGAACTAACCCATCTCCACGGTTCGAATCACCAGGAATCCGTAGCGAGCATGTCGCCAAAAAGAACCGATCTCTGCGGTGTGGTAACGCCGCCGTATAATCAAAGAGCTTCAAATGTAAAAACTCAGAAACCCTCCCGGAATTGGCTGATACTCCTTAGCCACTCGGCCAAAAGCGACGGAAGAAAAACGATAGACTATATTTTAATTTTAAATTTAGTACGATAGACTATCATAAATTTAAATTAGCTTGGACAAAAATATCATGCAGTGACTCCATTATAAATTTTAATCTGGGTAAAGATTAACTGCAATGGAACAGTATACTACCATGTCATGTCTGCGTACGTTTCTTCCTTTCAACACTGAAAATTTTAATCTGGGAAAGATAGATTCCAATGGAACAGGAACAGTATATTACTATGGAAGTGGGCTGGGCTAACTTGGGAGCAATTTTCTTTTCCCAGTTATTTTTCTAGCAGTCAGTTTTTAAATTTTTGGTAAATTTAGAATTTCGATCAATTTTTTTGAGTATTTGATCGAAATTCTCTTCGCTTCAATCATCAGTGTGGCCGCGGGGATGGACAAGGCTATCTCTTCTTCATCTCCCCTCGTGGATGGCAGGAGGATGGCGGCTGGCGACTTCTGTTGGTTTAGCTTTCTCAGCATTGGGACGGATACAGATCTCTCTGCACAGCTTGTCGACTTGGATGAAGCCTGTTCATTCATTGCTTCCGGGCAGCTTCCTTTTTTGACTACTCCTGATCTGATTGGATTATCACTTCTTATTGGACTGATTGTCTGGTTCCTGAGTTTGTAAATGATTTTATACTCTTTATAAAATTGAGCTAATTTCTCTTGGGAAAAAAAAGTGTTGGCGTAAAGGAGCCGTCTTCAGAGAGTTGTCAACCAAATAGGCTTTGTACCATCTTTCAGAGTCGCCTAGATTTTCACATATATGAATCCACTATAACCATTCGGTTTATGCAAAACAAATGATTACATCGCAGACCCCTCCCAATAAGATTTTCAATTAATCGATCAATAATAAATTGATTTTTAAAATAATATGAAAATAAAAACTCTGATGGTATAAAGCTAAACTTTTGAATTTTGTCAACGCCTGATTAATATAGATTCAACTCAAACTCATAGCAATATACCTGCATAGGCAGGTATAATAATATTATTGTGTTATATTATGCAGTTATATAAAAGATAAATTTTTATTATAATGCATTATTAAGAGTTTTATTTCAAGTTATAGATTTGTTTTCTACTAAGTTATAAAGCCTGAAAAAAAAAATTAAGTATTCTTCTTCATTTCAAAAATGGTATTCAAATAAATCATGGAATATTTAGGGTGCAAGATCAGTTAACAAAGCTCAAAATCATTACAATAAAATATTTATTATGAATGCAGAAATTGTATCTGGGTAACAAAGCTCAAAATCATTACAATAAAATATTTATTATGAATGCAGAAATTGTATCTGGGTAGGAAAAATAATAATCATCTTCCCAATCACCCAAGCTAAACCTAATTGGCAAACTTAACTAAACAAACTTATATGTAGTTCAATTCTTATTTTTATACATGTTCCTATTTTATCTTATTATCAACAATATTATATTTACAATATACATCAAAAAGATAAATTGATCATTCACATTTTTGCACCAAAACCCTTTAACTTGCTGATGATGTGAAAAATTCAAGAGTTGATAGAACTGTCCTACCATGATCAATCTTGCTTGATATCCCAAGATGTGCAACCTTTCTTATAACAATTTCAAAATGCATATCAAATTTAAACTTAAATGAGTTAATCCTAAATATACTTTATTGTGAATAGATGAAATGGCTGAATAATGAAGAAAGACCATTAAACCAAATTTGAGTTTTCAGATCTCTTTTGCATAGAAACACCAATTACCCTTACTTAACAATATATAATTCCAAAATACAGGGAATTCAACAAAACAAAATAAAATACACTCACTAGGCATGAATGTCCACGTTCCCTAAACATTTCCAAATCAAAAGGTGAACAAATTGACCACCTCAGCCAACACCTCTAGTTCCGATTGTTGTCCAATGATCTAGGCAAAATGTTGGCTTTTGTGTATATGAAAACATAATAGACAGCTAATTAAAAGCTCACTTTTTTGTCTAATTCAAAATTTTAATTTAAAGATATTATATTTTATTTAAACTTGACATGGAAGAAGATTGTATAATTGTATAAACAATTTCAATACATTACAAAATAAGTGTACCCACTATCAGATTGTATAATTGTATACACAATTTCAATACATCACAAAATAAGTGTATCCACTATCATTTCACAGCTTGAAAGGGGGTTTTGCTTACTTGACTAACTATTATGCCTAGCATAATTTAGGTCTTTTGCAATATTTGTAATGATGGTGTATGATTGAGGTATAAAAGCATAAAAAAAATTAATTGAGGAATTCCTATAGAACCAACCGAAACCAAAAGAAAAATAAAAAGATGAACAGATTATTTTTACAATATTCCGAGTCATAACACTGAAGCTCTGGATAAATTTTGTAGTAAGAAGACTTCTGAATTAATTGTCACTAAGGAAATGGCCATAGAAATTGTTGTAAAGACATTGATTGTATAGTATGATTTTCCCTTTTTAACATTTTTTCCAAATGGAATCCCAACATTCCAAGATCATATCACTACTGAGATTCAATCCCTCTATAAATAAAAAACACAATCGAAAAGAAAAGCAAATGCATTAAGTGGCTTTTTAAAAATATATGAAGGTATATCAAATCAGCAGCTTTACTGTGGAAAATTAAATCAGCAATTTTATAAGACAAACAATGTTGTTAATCAAATGAGAGAAAATAGCATCAAACATCATAGATATCAGGCTAGGGCATGCCAAAAAACCTACTATGACATGCCAGAAACAATATTATTCATCAAATACTTAAAATTACAGTCACCCCCAGATCCATAATCCCACATGGACTGTGATTTAAGCTTCACATTCATTTACGATGTCTGGGCTATTAAGACCATTGACATCCCTGGATATCCAACCTTTGATTTAAACTGAAAAAGGCTATCATATAATACCATAATGAACTCATCATTGATTTAATCATGCTATTCAATTCCAAATCCAATCCAGAAGCTTAGAAGATCATCAAGATGTAGGCAATTTACAATAGAACCATTATTGAAGGCACGGGCCTTTGCAACCTTTATATAACAACCAATTTATTTTTTCAGCAAAGCCATAATATAGTGAGATGTCTGATGATGCCTGACCAACAGCAGGAACATGTCTATTTAGCTCCCACAAGACAGGCATGCATCCTTATTCTCCAATGAGCACACCATCTGTGCCATTTTTGTATCCATGTCTTCAGCCTCTATCTTGGGCTTGTCCTGCACAAAAATACAAGAATATTAGAACTGCAGGTTTTTGTAGTGAACAAAAAACCCAATACCTGCAATACCCAGTGGGCATTTGAAAATTTATAAAAAAGCACCTTAATACTTGTAGCATCCACAGTGAACTGTATAGCATCTGCTGCAGCCCGAGTACGCAAATAGTACATCCCAGTTTTCAATCCCTGATAAAGAAGCATCCAGCATGTCAATTTAATATCAATTATATTTGCAAATAATACAATAAAAGCATAGTAAAAGATGAACGGCATATAGTTAATTGTTATTTGCAATATATATTAAACAAATGAAAGATGAGTGACAATTAGACACTCCAGCAGATTCTGATATCAGAGAATACAAAAACAGTTAGGAGACTTGAAACAAAAATTCTAGATTGAAGTCTGGTACAAAAAAGCAGTTGAAGACTTTCTTTTAGTTCAATAGACATATGGACTTAGAAAAATGCAGAAACACATGCAAATAAAAAGGAAGACAGACAGCCCCGAGGGTTAGCTCAATTGGTCTAGAGCCAGACATGAATTTTTCATGCTTGTTGTCGATCACAGGTTCAACTCTCTTAATACCCCCAGGGCAAGACCCCATAATCAGGGCCAACAGTTAACCCCACTTACCATCCATGGAATATGGGGAAATATTCGGAGGGTTTTCTGCAAGTACATTTCTTCAGACAAAAAAGAAGAAACACAAACATACAAATGCTTAATTTCAAAAGTAGGTTAAGGCAATAGACTGTTGCCCCAATGTTAAGGATGCTACTTGTTACACCATTCACCAAAGTCCCAATAGGAAGCACCCCCATTTCCAACAGCACTGCTGTTACCAAGTTCAAGTCCTGGACAACTTTAGTAGTACAGTTACCCATGTATCTTAGCATCTTAGTCAAAAGTAACTTTGAACCTTTCCAAACAGTTAACCTCTCATGGATGCCTAAATCTGTGAATGCAGAACAATATGATAGATCAATTTATTTAGCATACTAGCTAGAAATAGGCACCTCAAGACCTTATAGACCTTAAACATTAGGTAAATTGTTCATTCTTTAAAATACAGATTTGAGGCATTTTACCTTTGACCAAGTGTAAAAATGGAGGGAAGTTAGCTTCCCAAAATTAGGTTGGTCCATGTGAATGTTGAGGCTTTGGCTCTGATCTATATAGCAACCACGATCAGCAGCCATATCAACAATTACACGTTGCTTGATCTCCCATACTGTCCTGTTTACATATAAGCAAACTCACTGCACTTCAGAAACAGTTAAAAAAGCCTAACACCTTAGTCAAAACTATTAGGATAGTGGTGCGGTACTCAACTTGTATATAGCCTTCAGTTCATCGGCAATCTCACTGATGCTTTGAACTGAGCCATTGTGATAAATAATCTTATTCTTCAGATCAGGATTCCAGAGCCCGGCATCAGTCAAGTCATGGAGAAGATGCTTATTCACCACTACAAATTCACCACTGCAAAATAAACAGAGATTACATTTTAATCACTTAAAAATAAGTGCAATATTTTAGAAAAATATTTCTAATAATGAAAAGAAATTTACCTTAACACTCTCCTGCTATAAATATTTGATGTGTATGGCTCAAAGCACTCATTGTTCCCAAGAATTTGACTAGTTGATGCTGTTGGCATAGGAGCAATAAGTAGAGAATTTCTCACACCATTTTTTGCAACCATTTGCCTTAAGGCAGCCCAATCCCAACGATTTGAAGGTGTAACTCCCCACATGTCTGGCTGAAATATTCCCTGCACACCAATTTGAAGAGCAACTAAAACTCCAATCCATCAACCGTTATAATGCATCTTATTACAGCCTTCAACATATGATAATTGCCAGTATCTAGACTACATGATACGCTTCCAAAGATAAATTACACTTCAAAGAATACCAAAGCAGTGCAAACCAAGATCATTACATCCAAAATAAATACACCTACCTTGCTTACAGGACTCCCAGCATAGGTTTCATAAGGACCCTCCTTGGCAGAAAGTTCAGAGGATGACTTAAGGGCATGATAATAAATTGTCTCAAAAATCTCAGAGTTCAACTTCTGAGCCTGCAGTGCAGCTTTCAAAGAGTAAATAACCATATGGCACATATATTAGAAAAATCAATCACCAAAATACATTCACTTGAATGCTCTTGTGAAGCTCACCTCTTCTGAGTCAAATGGCATACCAAGCAAAATAAATGTATCAGCAAGGCCCTGAACACCAATGCCAATAGGTCTGTGACGCATATTTGACTGCTTTGCAGTTTCTACAGGATAGTAATTCACATCAATGATTTTGTTCAGGTTTTGAGTAACTATTGATGTGACCTGTCACAAAAGCAATGTTTCAAATGTATTAATCAAAGCTACAATGGCAAGCAATCAGCACAACTCTCAAAAAGACCAAACCAAATATTTCAAAGTGTAAGTTAGAAACAAACCTCTCCTAGCTTATCAAAATCAAAGTAGCGGTTCTTAGAACCCATGCTACCAGCAAGCTTTGAAGGATGAGACTCAATAGGAATACCCTGCAAAATATAGAGATAATCATATTTCAAGCCTTTGCCTATTAAGCTTAAAATAGTAACAAGAATAACTTTCAAGCCTTTACCTATTAAGCTTAAAACAGTAACAAGAACAAATTTCAACAAGCATACCTTTTCTCTTACAAATCTTGGCAGAGCAAGTGATGCCAAATTACAAACTGCACTTTCTGTTGGGCTAGTGTACTCAATAATTTCTGTGCAAAGATTTGAAGACTTGATTGTTCCCAAATTCTGCTGATTGCTCTTTCTGTTGCATGAATCCTGAAGTCCAAAATATGATTAAAGAATGTTGCAACAAAGAACAAACTCAAAGCTTGTAAGATATGAAAGAATGGAATTACCTTGTACAACATATAAGGATTGCCAGTTTCTATCTGAGATTCCAAAATTGCAAACCAGAGTTTCTGAGCTTGCACAACCTTCTTGGCCTTGCCCTAATTGGACACACAAGATTTCATCCAAAATTAAATACAGCAAATTTATCAAAAAAAGAATAGATGTTTGTCAGCTTGCCAACATACCTGCTGCTCATATTTGAGGTACAGTTTATCAAACTCTTCACCCCAACAGTCTGCTAATCCAGGAGACTCATTCGGACAGAACAGTGACCAAGTGGCATTGTCCTGGACTCTCTTCATAAAGAGGTCTGGAATCCATAGACCGTAGAACAAATCCCTTGCCCTGTTTTCTTCCTGTTAACAACCCACAAGATTCCCATTACCCATTTATTTTATCCCCTTGCCACAACTACATTAAAAGTCCTCAAAATGAACAACTAATTACCTTGCCATGGTTTTTTCTCAAATCCAAAAAGTCAAAAATATCAGCATGCCATGGCTCCAAGTATACAGCAAAGGCACCTGTGGAGAATGGCAATCAAATTAAATATATTTGATAGTGGAAATAACTTAATCTAAGCCCTGCATATCAAAATTGTTCATTTATGCTGTTCCCATAAGAACTGAATAATAACTGACCACTAAGCATTAACAAAAATAAAAATGCATGTCAAAAAATAGCAGCATTTCCAATTACCCTTTCTCTTGCCTCCTCCTTGATCTACATAGCGAGCAGTATCATTAAACACGCGCAACATTGGCATAATACCATTTGATGTGCCATTTGTTCCACGTATGTAACTATTTGTTGAACGAATATTATGAATTGAAACTCCAATGCCTCCTGCTGATTTGCTAATCACGGCACATTCTTTGAGGGTATCATAAATACCTTCAATGCTATCATCCTTCATACAGATAAGGAAGCAGCTACTTAACTGCACCAAATTTAAAACATGAAATAGATTAGAACAAACCCAAAGCTGTTTCCATGACAAGAATTCTCAGGCCCTGTTGATAGTCAATCCACATGCATTGTTTTCAATCAAGGGACTGTAATGCCTCAATAAATTGCTGTTATTTTAATTGAAATGTCAATCAAAAAGTCCATATTTCCTTTGCTAACATCTAACCTGTGATTCATAGTCTGACTTTACTTAACTCAAATAGCAACATGATAAACATCCTGATCAATTCCAAGAGATAATCCACTACTAAATGTACTTCAAGACGTCTTAGTACTTCAAGAGGCCAATCCATGACAGGGCATGAACTAGAACATACCAAATCATGCCCCTAACTTAAAATGCATCATCCATCTTGATATCAACGTGCAACCTAAACCATTCTGCCAGTTCAGTAACATTGTGAGGCACATACCTGGGGCCTTGGAGTTCCACCATTAAACAGAGTTGGAGAAGCATGGGTAAACCAACGCTGTGACATCAAATGATAAGTCTTGATAGCAGATTCAATGTCATCCTTGTGAATTCCCACAGAAACCCTCATCAACATATGTTGAGGCCTCTCCACAACAACCCCATTCAATTTTAACAAGTAGGACCTCTCCAATGTCTTGAAGCCGAAGTAGTCATATTCAAAATCCCTATCATAGATTATTTCACTATCCAACCGAGCAGCATTCTGAACCCACAGAAAAACACAAACAAGCACTCATTATTAGATCATGATCATGAAAATTGCCATTAATAGCTATGATGATCATTAGTAGATAATGATCATGAAAATTGTCATTAATAGCTATGTTAATGATATTTATTATTTACCATCCTCTAAGACTGCCAAGGTCCATCAGACTAAGTATTCTTTGAAACGTTACTCCTATAATTGAACATAGTGGAAGTGAAAATGCCAAGGTCATATGAAAAATTAGCAAATATATCAAACATACAAAGACACAAGGCAGAGATAGCCACACAAAATAAGGGTAATATCTACTTCAAAAAGGATTCCAATAAATAACCGAATGATATGCAGAAACGGTATTGAACCCCTCAATTCCAAACAAACCTCATATAGAAGTTGAGCAGCACAAAAAAATTGATGATAAACTGACACACTCTGCAACGATGGTAGCTCCCAAGCTGGCTGTCTATTTATTCCAGTGATCATCGCATGCTAATGAATATCTAATTTTCTTATTCACCGTTGAGGATCTTAATTTTCAGACATGAAAATGACCGTTTACAGATCTTAAGAATTTTGTTTGATCTGAATAATAATTGATTATCTAGGAGAAAGGGAATTTATTAATTACTCCAAATATTGCCTTGTAATGTTGCCCTGTGTACAGCCCTTTCTTTTGTAATATACTTTGAACATATTTCATTATTAGAAAAATGAAAGCATGTTTCAATAAAAAACTAATAACAATAATAAAGAATAAATCAATCAATTTAAAGGCCTTGGCAAAATAGCTATACATAAACTACCCAGATACGATGCAGGTAATACTTACTGCTGCAACGGCATATGGATAATATCCTTGTAATGGGGATTAAATTCAGAAGCCAATGAAAAACTAATAAACACTTGGCCAATTCCACAGAATTCACCAAAACAGATAAAACCTCAGCCAAGGTATAAATCAAAAAACTTAAAAGCGCGATCAGCACCAGTTACCCATACATAATGCATATGAGGAGGAAAAATAAAACAGTACCTTCAAGATGATGTCATAAATATCATCGGCTATCAGAGGGGATGCCTGACCAGACCTCACGTTTACGTGAGCATACATATCCTTTATTCTGTAACATCAGCAAACCCAAATACACAATTATATCCAATACAGCTAGTCAACTGTAAGAATTGGGCTAAGAATATACTAATATGTATACAAATAAGCATACAAGACCTTGAAACCCCAACACAATCAGATCTGTGACTAGATTCATTTTTACTCTTTTTAACTCTGAGAGAAAAGATTCCGTACGCCAGATAGGCCTCACGGGACATTAAAAGTAAACATAGACACAAGCATATACTTGAACATGCCTCAGGGATGAAAATGGCCATGATTCTTCATTGACTAGAGATCAAAATGCACAAAGGTCAAGCACATTACAACAAATAGCTTACATGACATCAAGGATTATAAATATACTAAATGTACATGTATGTAAGACAACTCACGTTTCAGAAAATGATTTCTTGGTGTTTTTATGGAGGTTTGAAACAGCAATCCTTGCAGCCAACTGCAACCCACATCCAAAAAACAACAAAACACAGCAATTAATAAATCTTGCAAGCGATCATGATTTTGATGATTCAAAATCAAAAGGAATATATAGACAGGAATTCTTTGACTTACCAGAGCATAGTCGGGATGATTCGCAGTCATGGCAGCAGCAGTCTCAGCAGCCAACTCATCAAGCTGACTCGTAGTGACCCCCTTGTAAACCCCTGTGCAAACCTTCTGTGCAACCAGAACAGGGTCACAGTGATCAGAGTTGAGTCCATAGCTGAGCTTCTTCAACCTGGCTGTGATCTTATCAAAATGCACAGCCTCAGGTCTGCCATCTCGCTTGATAACGTACATTTTGCCGGGCTGAGACCAATCAGCTACTGCAAAAACTGCAGATGGGTATTCAAGATTTGACTACAGAAAGCTCAGAGGAATCGGGATCTGATTTTTACAAATGCAAAAACACCTGCAAGAATTTGGATATTCAAGTTTTTGAATGCAAGAAATCCAATGTTCAGATAGATATTCAGATCTCTCTCTCACATGAATCTTTGGGTTTGGATGGGAGCCTTTAATAAAATTCAAGACTCTAATGTCCCGCCTATGCCTAGCTTCAAAATTCCCGCTAACAATCTTATTCAAATATAAAGGTGTGGGGAAGGTAAGGTGATGTTAAACGTGAAAGGGGAGCGGCGAATCTGTGCAGATGCCATCCATCTTTCCCGCCATTTTCTTCACTTTATTGAATTGGCGCCCATATTGATTGTTCCCCACTTGTTAGTCAACACTCATTTGTTGCATTAATTTGGGTTGTCAAATTTTCTTGTTGGGCCTCTCCCCACCATGTCATTCGGTTTTAATTTATTTTTATTTTTATTAAATTTGTATATTAATTAATTTTTATTTTTATTAAATTTGTATATTATGTATAAATGTAAAGTAATAAAATTTATTATTAATTAAAGTATTTTAAACATTATTATTAAAAAAATCAAATGAATTGGTTAACTAAATGTATAGAGATGTGAAGTAAATAACATTTAACAATATATGGATCCTCGTATTCATATGAGGGCTTGCCCATTTGGGTTGCTCCATGTTTAAAAGGATGAGGCCTTCATATTTGTATGAGGGCTTGCCTATTTCGGTCATTGGGTCTTTCTAAGGATGGTGAACAAGTATTTAGAATTTAGAATTAGGGAAATTATTCTTTGGTAGTGGAACTTTTGGAATAGGTGTATAAAGTGGATAAAAGTTTTGAAGCATGCATAAATTATGAGTTTGTCAAATGCATTGAATTTTTTTATAGTTGTTATGTATTCTATTTCCTTTATCGGATTGGTGGATGGGTTTAGGATTCAATTTCGATGGATGGTGTAATTAGGAATAATTATGATGTCAAGTAATCATATGGGTCTCAGGAGTTTGGTTGCTTTGGTAAGTCTTTAGTTCTTTGTCCTTC
>ML777972.1:562173-574064 GCA_009831015.1 Picea engelmannii
TGGGTTAATTTGTTCTTTTCTTGGCTTTGGTTTTCCATTTCTTGTAATCTAATCTCTATTTTTTGCAGAATGGAAGGGAAAATGATGACAATGCGGAAGGAAGAAACCCTAGTATCAAATTTCAATGGCGGATGAGGCTGCTAAAGCGCTGTCGACGGCAGTTTAATGGTTGTTAACCACTAGGGTAGACTACTAACAGGCACTAGATTTTGTGCGATTGGACTGGGCCCGCGTTTTCTCGCACTTATTTTGTTTTTTCTGGACTATTTATGAGAATGGAGCCACTTTCGGAGGTGGGAAAACCCACTTTAATTGGGGTAGAGGGTCAGTCGTTGCCTAGCATAGTGATGGAGAACTTTTGGGATTTAGATCACAGCCAAGTGGGACAGGGCATCTGGCAAGGTCATTTTCCCCTAGGAAATCAGTTAGTGAATAGTGGGTACCTCATTTTGAGGAGGATGGAGGCAAGGGTTTTTCGTTGATGCCTTGGGTAGGTTCAGCATCCCCCTTGACGAACCTCCTATCTTTCACGGACGGCTCAAATTACTCTGAAGGATGGGGGCGTGAACAGGTCTTCTCCCCAACAACGGTGGGGGATATCACTGGAAGCCTGGGGTTTGGCTCGGGCGAACTCACCACAGAATTAACCTACCCTTACTCGGAACTGGCAGTGGTCACTACGATCACTACCTCTGAGAGTTCGAACTTGTTCACAAAGGAGCTACCCTCTCCTCCTATATTCTTGCCCTCGGATATCCTGGTGGATGCAGAAATAGAGGAAGCCACACCAGCACTGGTCAGGGGAGAGAAAAAAAGCAGTGGTGGGGCCGATTTGACGAATATTGCATCCCTCTCTTCCGAAAAGAAAGATCTCCCTCCCAACTTTTCTCCTCCCAAGGAAGCTTGGACTACTTTAGAGATGCATTATAAGGAAGGACGTTCAAAGTCTACACGGTGTGCTTGAGATAGGGCAGGTTCAGAACGACTGGCTTTTGGTGAGGGCGTGGCGATGGACAGGGTCTTGGAATTTTCAGACTGGCCTGGGCAGAGTATGCGGGAAAAATTTGGGACTGGCCTTCCTCAAAGGTTGGGTCACAAAAACCTGGCTACCAGAACTTTCTAAGATGCCACATATTCGACTTCTCGCAAGGGGTTGGTTCACTTTCGTCTTTACAAATTCAAAGGAGGTGGACTAGGTACTAAAAAAGGTTTGGTGTCTTGTTGACTCTCCTACCATTCTTAAAATATGGACCCCGACCTTTGATGCCAAAAGAGAACGTGTTGACGAAGAACCCATCTAGGTGCGGCTCCCTGGTTTTACGATGCAGTACTGGAACACTCACAGATTTGCGGCCATTGGTAATCTCCTGGGAAGTTTTCTAGAAGTAGACATGTCCTTTGAAGAAACAGGACTCATGAAAATAGCCTGCATCTTGGTCAAAATTGATCTAAAAAAGGGTTTGCTTCAGGAGATTACAATCGATTCGGCGGCAGGGACTTTGTACAAACACTGGATTATGAAGGAATCCCCTTCAGATGCCATAGATGCTACGTTTATGGACATGGCATGGCTTCCTGTCCCCTACCCTTCAAAGGCATGATTCGAAAATCCAAAGGTTCGAAATCCTCGCTCTCTCCTCTGAAGAAAAAATTGGAAGTTGTGCAAGATTCAGAAGGCCTCAAGGGTTTGGATTTGCGGAGTGCAGAGGAACCGACCACAAAATCTCAGAGCCTGGAGCGTAGGACTCCGATGGGTATGGGAACTCTACTTTCTGAGGGTGCTGACTTGGACTCTACGCCTACTACAAGGGCCCCAACTTAACCGGGATGCTATACTCCAGGTATGTCACCTTTGGATGTTACTTCTTGCACTTCCTTTCCTTTTTCTTCTTTGTTTTGTCACTCCCTGGAAGCAAACAAAGGGGTCCCCCCTCAAAACCTTCTAAGGAGGTGCTCCCTTCACAACTTGCCCTCCCTTCACTGCGCCCTCTCCTCCTCTCTGTCAGTTATAGCACCCTCTCTTATCTCCTCCTCCTTTCACTTGGGGAGGGTGGACGAACAGGAACCACCCCAGACAAACCCTCCTACTCTAAAACCCACCTCCCCCATACTACAAGCTCTATCTACAGTCCCCCCCTTGGACACTCCCTCGACTCTTTCCTTGGCTGATTCTCTCCTCCCCAACCACTTGGAAGCACAAGCCACTCCCTCAACCTCAACCGATTCATCCTCAGAATACTCCAGAGTACGTTATCACCTTAGGAATTGATCGGTAGTCAAGGAGCACCCCTCGAATTTGGGCTCACAGCTGACAGAGGGGCGCAACTTGGGGTCTTTCCCTCATACTGCCTCGGTGGGCAAGGGGAGGGGCCGAAAATCTCACTTATATCTTGCACAAGACAGGGCCAGAATCGATCTGGCAACTGGCAGACAATCCTCAATCGAATGGGCGCTTAGACCAAAGCCACCCCTCGAAGGTGTTTCCCCATGAAGATCCTCTCCTTCAATTGTCGTGGGTTGGTGAACCAGGCAAAAAAATTGTCCTTACAAAGACTGATTGAACAAACCTCCCCAGAGGTCATACTTCTTCAAGAAACACTAGGGGATAGTGTTACAATAACAAAATCAGTTGGTCCTTTGCTGCAGTGGATGCCAGAGGCCGCTCGGGGGGCTTGGAAATAGGGTGGAAGAGCAGGAGCTGTAAACTGGAAAGTGTATGGGACTTGGCCTCAGGGATTGGCCTTACTATCTCATCTTCAAACTTGGGGCACAAATTAACTATATTAAACATCTATGGACCACACCAGGTGTTGCGCCTCTTTCGTCACCTTGGTGAGCAAAATAGAGGTGCTTGCAAGCTCAGTTGGGTCTGCTGAGCAGGACAGCTGCAAGGAAAAGAGTTAGGGAAAGAAAATAAAAACTACAATTAAGAATTAAACTAAGAGATGCAATAAAAACTAAATTCATGAGCATAGGGACATAGAAACAAAAAGAACCATAAGACCCATGTCACCAATGTTTGAGGCCGATATATTAGTGAAAACAAAGCACCAAGAAGAAAGGGGACTATGAGTCTCTTCTTCCTCCAAGGGAGGGCTCTTGGACCCCCACTAGCTAGCTCTTCTTACAACAAAGAAAAATGGAAAATGATGATGAAAGAACTCTTTACAAATCCACTCAATGGTGAGGTGGATTGTCCAATGTAATGGTGCCAATATGCTCTTGCCAAGGATGGAGTCCTCAAAACAATAGAGGCAACATAACATTACTTTGAATTCTTTCAGAAAATGAGGTGCATTCATGGATTTTTATAGCATTCATTTGGGTTATTGTTTAACTACTTTGTAGTGTGAAAAGAGGCCAATTAGGGCATTCTTAGGTCTTTGACCAGCCCACCATTCGGATCCAATCCAGATTTGAGGGTCAAATCGGCTTGGGAGATGAACCATAAGTGGGTGGGAGGCCGACCACTCTCATAAATGCGTCGTTTAGCAGGTGCGCGGCTTTTTGCGCTAACAGTCGCGCATCGTGCGCCTGTGCGCGATTTCTGCATTCTTGTTCTGCGCATGCACGCGCGCGCGCCCAATGTCTGCATAGCGCTCTTCAATTTTTCACTACTTTGTATAGTTTTTTACCTTTTTGAATGTTGTGGTATTAATTCAGGTCCATGGATGACTTCATCACTGTTTGACGATGCTGAGTTCTTGTAACCATGTGCGGACGAAATTTCAGTGATAACAGATGCCCCCTGATGGATGAGGTTAGGAGCATACGTACAGCTGAAATCCATCAATGTTTCTTCTACTGAGAATGTTGTTTTAAGAGAGAGCAATAGTGGGATCGGCCAGAGCGGTCCGTTGGAGGGAAAAAGGAACCGGTAGGACCCGACCTTCCATGAGGTGTATAAAATAGAAAATTGTGTACAAACGGGGTAGGCATGCCCCATGCTCGTGTCATGTAACTCTAAAAAAAGATGACTGAAGTGTTGGTGTAGACAACTACAGTGCCCTCGGGGGCGGTTGTGATAAAGGCAGAAGACAATTCTGCAAATGAACATACTCTGAATAGTAGGCAGTGATCGTGGTAATAAGTAGTAGCGATGATGTGGGCATTGATAGCCCTGCCACGTTCAGAGGTCTTTGGCAAATGAAAGAAATAACTGTAATATTCGCAAAGTAAGACCCACCGTAACATGAGAAAGTGTTGGCGTCGAATGTTATGGGGGTCAACGACAGCAGGGAGCAACGATGTTTCACCCTGTGCCGTTCGAGATCTCTCATTGAGTGGATCAAGATATTGTCGCCCTTCTAGAAAACTGTGCTGATGTCGACAAAAAGGGGGACGCGACTCCCAGAAGCAAATGGCTTCGTGAAATATACTAGGTGAGGTGAGGAAGTGGCAGAGGTACATGAACGAATTCAAGATGTGGGAAGACTCAAGACTGCCCTTGGTTGGAGGATGTATGAGATAAAAAGTGGCCGCAACCGTTCAACGAGGTCGAGTGTTAGGGGGACGAAAAGACCGGGGATAAGTTGTGCCAGAGGTGGAACAAGGTGAACAAATTCATAGGGTAGGGGTAAGTGACATGTAGGGTACTTTGAAGATATGGACGATGCCGACAAGGGTAGATGATAAGTAGTGCTCCAACCAAGGGTGACATGGGTTGCGGTTGGCCAAAAAGAGGGAAGCAGGTCGCCAAAGGTGACGACAAAAAAGGTAATGTAATGACTGGAAATAAAGGCGTTTGTACAATAACTAACGAATAATTGGGGAGAAGTGTACAAATGCATAAACAGGTGCCCCAATGTGATATGGGTGGCCCATGTAGGGCATAATGTGCTTGGAAAACTGATGAAGGGTGGGGGCCCTATTGGTGAGTTTCTGTATGAGGTAGGTGAAATGAAGGGAGATTTGCAGATGGGCAAACTGATTGTGGATGAAATGGAGGGTTCATGATACTGCGGAGGTGCAGCCAAAAATAGAACTGTGAAGAGATAATCTGGGAGTCCATGTGAGAAAGCTAGCAAAATGAGGAGAAGGGGTATGTGGTTGATTCGCGACATGATGAAAGACTATCGGGACTCCCATCCCTAAAGGGTTTTGAAAAACAGCGTGAGTGTCAGAAGTGCCACAAGGTGTTATGAATGGGACAACTCATGTGGGGAAGAATGCTACCAGGTGACAGTACCGAAGATGCAAATGGAGGTGTGGGTACTGCAGAGCCGGGAATGGGGATCCTAGAGGCAAATATCATAGGGTGTGACTGGAAATGTAAGTGCGATACAGAGGGAAAGACTACATGCCAGTGCTGAGTATATACCTGAAGGGGTTGTGCCGATGTATGATGATCAAGTACCTGCACACATGAAAACCAAATACCCAAAGTGAACAATATCTTAAGAGAATCAAAGATATGAGCATGTATTTGATAAACGTGAATATGCGCATGTGTACCTGACCAGGGTATGAAAAAAGGTGCCCCGGGGGCTCAGGATGAAAAGAGGCCCAGGGACTGTTGTGATGTAGATGACGGGATGTTGATCCCATGGCTGAAGACGGATCAAGAAACGGACACCGTGGGCTCCCGGAATGGTGAGTGGAAGTTTGGCAAAAAGGCCTATATATAGCTGTGGGGCCCACATTGCCACCTCATTTGTACCTGCGGCAATAGTGACTGGACGAGCAGTTTTCAGAGGAGATTTGGAGATTCGGAGAGGACGAGGCATCCGATTGGCGATTAGAAAGCGTCAGGTTAGTGGTCTGATCATCCTGCATAGAAATAGGATTTCATTTTTTGGGCAGTGGTTGTACGAAGGGCCGTACAGAGGGTTTTTGTGGGTGTGGGCCCCACGTGCGCGGGCGATCCAGAAGTAGGTGAGCACACGTGCGCGCCTACCCACCGGATAGACGCGCATGGGGGTGTCGGTGAGGGGATTAAAGGTGCGCACTATGTGCACGCCTGTCGTCTGTACAGCTGCGCATCTGTGCGCGGCTATGACGTGGACAGGCGCGCACCAGTGTGCACCTGAGAGCGCGCCTGTGTATGTAACAGGCATGCTTGAGAGCACGCCTGTGAAGCTAACAGGTGCGCATACGTGCGCACCTGTGTAGTGAACAGGAGTGCATGTGTGCATGCCTGTGGGTTAAAACAGTCGCGCTTTAGAGGCAAAGTTGATGGGTGTAAAATTGATTTATGTGATGTTGTTGATGGTCTCGTGGGCTGATATAAGACTTGTTGTTGTGGCTGTAGGTGGATAGTGTGCACGATGCCAGTGGGTTAGCGAGAGCGAGATTGGTCCTAGCTACGAGACGTCGTGGCGATTGAGGACCCAGGTGTGCGAGGGACTTTGGCAGCCTGTGGGTTGCTAAAGTTTTTTTAGTGTCCTTTGATACGAGCACAGGAGTATCTTCTACAGTTCCTGATCCAGATGTGGAGTCCGGAGCTGCACTGCTTCCTTGTGCGAGGAGATCAGATCCCCTTCACTGCGGTGGAGGATGTGTACTTCTTGACTGGGCTCCCTGTATAGGATGTCTCCGATGAGTAGGTAGCGGGGGACCTGATGGCGAATACGTCAGCGATCATCTCGTGAAAGGCGGTTTCCAAACTTTTGAGTTCGGAGGTAGACACGGAGGTCGTCGTACCAAGGATCATCCGAAGTGATGTAAAAGAAATGTTCGTCGGAAAATTCGGTGTTGACGGGGGTACTGGTGGTGTCAGAGGGAAGGGTCGTGACAAGTTCAGCGAGAACAAGGGCCTTCTTACTCTTAGGTGTTGAGAACTCGAGGTCGTACTCCTGAAGGATAACGATCCATCGAGCAAATTTTCCGTTAACTTGCCGATGACTGAGCAAGTACTGCATAGGGTTGGAATCTGCGACGACCTTTGTGGTACGAAGCAGGATGTAGTGGCGCAGCAAGGACGACTGCAAGAGAAAGTTTCTCTTCATGTTTATACTTCAAGGGTGGCCCTGAGAGGTTCTTACTAACGTAATAAATGACATGCTCACGATTGTTGTCACCTAGCTGGACGAGGACGCTGACTACTGATACAGCTGACGCTGATACGTAGAGGATATAGTCGCGATTGTAGTCAGGTGCACTAATTAAAGGTGCATTTGAAAGTGTTGTTTTAATATCGTCAAATGACTGTTGGGCATGGTCGTCCTAGTGAAAAGGGATGTCGTGACATAGTAAGCGAAGGAAACCGTGTGCACGTATGGCGTAATCAAGGACAAAACGTCTTAGAAAGTTAGCTTTGCCCTGTAGACTCTGAAGTTGTCGTAAATTTCGGGGAGGTGGAATTTCGGTGATAACTTGGACTTTGAGGGGGTCCACGGTAATACCACTTTGGGAAACAATAAAACCGAGGAGGCGCCCTGCGGTGACACAGAACACACACTTGAGAGGATTCAAGCGGATGTTGTATTGACGACACCGTTGAAAGACAATTCGTAAATCATCAAGATGCTAGGTGTGTTTCTTGGAGTGAGCGTGAGATCGTCTAAGTAGGCGAGGATGATATGAGCCAGATCATGAAAGATGTATGTCATAGCCCGCTGGAAAGTTGCGCCAGCATTTTTTAAGCCAAAAGGCATGACACGATATGAAAAATTACCCCACGGGGTAGTGAATGTGGTTTTATACTGATCGGTTGGGTGGATTTGAATTTGATTATAACCAGAGAATTTGTCCATAAAGGAGAGAGCCTCGTGGTCGGCACAGTCGTCGATAATTTGATCGATGAAAGGAGTTGGAAAGTTGTCTTTGGGACATGCATGATTGAGATCGTGAAAGTCTGTGCAAACGCGGATAGTGCCCTATTTTTTGTTAACGGGTACAGGGTTGGAAACCCATGAGGTATAGGCAATGGGGTAGATGAACCCAGCAACGCGTAACTTGTCAATTTCGGCTTTGATAGCCGCGGCTTTGGATGGGTGTAGCGGTCGCTGTTTTTGGCGGACTAGTGTAATGTCGGGCCAGGTGTCGATGCGATGTTTGATAATAGAGGGATCGAGGCCAGGCATTTTCGTGTATGACCAGGCGAAAATATCCCGATATTCCTGGAAGAGGGCTTTATATGCAGCGATTTCCTGAGGAGTGCAAGCAACTCCAATGGTGATTTCTTCGACGATGTTGTCTTTAATGGAAATGTCGATTTTAATGGTGGGGGAAATGTTGGCTATATTGCCTTCTTCAAAAGCATCAGGGGCATGAATGGGATTTTTGAACCAATCGATAGGCCCTGACGGGATAAAATCCTTGGTCTCGACCGCTTAAATGGGGTTTTGGTTAGGAGGCATGGAGGCTTCCTGTGGAGAGAAGAGTGCACGATGGTGTAGCGCATCCCAGGGAGAGTCTGGGTGGTTTAACTCTTCGAGTATTTCTTCGTCGCATTGGAAGTGACGGGAATACAAGGGGTCGTGAGGAGTGATCTCAGTGATAGTGGTAGTGTGGTTGCCCCCTGATGGAGAAGTAGGGGGAACATTGTTGGGAGATGGTGAGGGTTCACTCGACATAAACCATATATTGAAGTACTGAGGGGTACCCGTGGTGGTTGGGTGGGGAATGTCCGTAGGGGGATGAGCAGGAGAGTTAGGGGGGTTGGGGGGTGAATCCTCAGATAGGTCATCTAAGAACCATGGAGGCGTTGGGAGTGCCTCGAGTTCGGGAGAAATGACATGAAGATCCTCTAGTGACGAGGTAATGTTAATTATCGCCTCTGCGGGTCGGTGAAGCAGGGTCATTTGACATTGCCTGTATTCAAGGATCATAGGACACTGGTATGTAAAATGAGCTAATGAATCGCAGAGAGAGCAAGGGCGTCTCATACGTTCATCGACTGAAGTGGTGAAAAAACGGATGTTAGTGATATTTGTTGAGGAGGACGTAGCAGGATTGGGGTTGTTCTAGAAGTTCTGGCGTACGACGGCTAATGTCTGCCTAAAGCGTGGCAGTGCTGGGCAATGATGGGTATAATGGCCATATTCTGAACATATAGCACAAGCGTATTTGGTCCTCAACCCTTTACTACTAGAAGGGGGGGTAGTAGTGGCGGGACTTGCTGTAGTGGCGGGTGTTGGGGGAGTTTGATTGAGTGGGATCAAATTCCGTAATTCTGGTAGCGATGGACAGTTGTTGGTTTGGTGGCCCTCTTTCTCACATAGTGCGCAAGGTGGTGGGATGCGTGGAGGAAGTGGAGCTGTGGGCTCCTTCTTCTTTCTCCTGCCCCCAGCTGTGGCAGGAGGGTTAGTGAGTGGGGGAGTGGTTGGTGTAAGAATGGGAATCGTCATGGGGATTCCTTCTTTCTGGGGGGGAAGGGATGGTCGAGGGACCATCTCTGGTGGGTGTAAATACCAAACTGGGATTGCTAACACCATATTAGGTAGTGTGAGCGTTGCGGCTACCTGAAAAGCTTTGATACCTGGTGGAGGGTAAAAGAAGGGAATTTGAGTGATGGCTTGGGGAACTGTCTCCCAAACGGGAACATGTCCTTGGGGAGAGGTGGATTCGCGGACTGGCAATGTCGACGAATGTCCAGGAGGTTCTAGAGGAGGGGTTTATGTGACGATTGGGACGTCCGATATGACAGAAGCCTCTGTAGGAGGAGGGGTATCCTCTGTGTGAGTTCCGTTAGACGATATGAAGCACACTTGATTGGAAGGATGCAGGAGTGGTGGTGCTCTGTGGTACGTTCCTAACAAGGATGGATCTTTAAAAATCCCAGGACCCATCTCGATGAGTGGATATGTTTCGTGGCTTGTGTGGATGAGAGGAAGAATGTTATCGATGTTGGCAGATGGGTTAGGCTCATAATGTGAGACTTGGTCAATGGTAACGATCTTCCCATTGTGAGGGAACATCATTGTCCGAAAGACGGAAGATGCCACTACTTTCATAGCATACATGTAGCTACGACCGAACAAGATATTATAATCGAGCGGGGCGTCGATAGCTTCGATATCGATGAGAATAGTCTTGCCCCCGAGTTTGATGGGGACATTTTGGAAGAGCCCTTTAGGAGACGATGGTCATCTGTCATAAGCTCGTAATGTGATGGCAGAGGGTATGAGTTCCAGGGAACCCAATTTCTTCCATACTGTTTTGGACATAATGCATGTAGATGCACCTTCATCGATGATACACCGATGAACTGTGATGTTCCATATTTTTACCGGTATTTGAAAAGCGATCAAGGTGGGAAGACAAGGTTCTCCGTTGTCAAGATCAAAGGTGATGAGTCGGGTATCTGCGGGGTCGACTACCCTCAAGGCGGAAAGAAATGATTTCCGCTGAGTAGGACAAGTCTGGAGGACTTCCAAGACTGACATGGCAGCCGGGGATTGTGCTAAGTCGTCGACCAAACTATAGTTATGAGCTGCCCTAGCCTGTGGGTTGTGGACATTCCTGCGCAATGGGATGCGAGGGATGTGAAGAGGTGGTTCGGCAGAAGGGCGAGGAATCACCAATGGGGGTCCCATCGGTGTAGGGTTTGTCTCTGGAGGGATGGGAGGAGACTCAGCGGGTGCATAATACTGACGACTACCCGTTTGCAGAAGGATTTCTTCCTCACTTGTGAGGAGAATTGTGCGATCTGTTGGATTGTTGGGGTTGAGATATTGTCCCACCTGAGGTGGGGGGTGTTGTGTGTCCTATTGGGTGTTTATCACACCTTGATGTGGAATAGGATTTTGCAGCATGGCGGGAGGGGGTTGTTGCACGTATTGTTGTGGTGCCTGCTGAGGGGCAGGCTGTGCAGGAGATTGGAGAAGACTACCAGAGTCTTTCAACCATTTGAAATCAGCAATCTGGGGGCAATGATGAGTGTAATGGCTGAACTCGCCACAAAGGGCACAAGGGAAGATGGTTTTAACATTATTTCACCCTTGGTATTTATTATTATTGCCCCCTTGGGGGTTTTAGTTCCCTTGGTTCTGGTTGTCCCCAGTGGGTTGGTGTTGTGGGGGTTGATTCCCGCCCTGACCTGGGTTGTTGTTATTCCTAGTCCATCCTTTCTTCTTGGCATTGTTCGAGGAATGGGTTGGATTGGCTGTATTCAACTGTTCAAAAATTTGGTATTGTTGAACACCAGAGGGTTGAACAAAATTCACCCCCGCATGAGGATGTGGGGAAGCCATGGGTTGTGGAGGACCAGGAAATGGGAAGTAAATATTCTGTGGTGGTACCGATCCATAAGGTACATAGGAAGGCATAGTGCTTTCGCTAGTACTATAAGCTGAGGTAGAGGGGGTACGAGAGTTTGTTTGAATAGGTGGATGTATGGGGGGTGTTGGAGGTGGTCCACTGATGGGTGGAGGTATAGCAACAGGGTATGGATGTTGATAAGGGGGTGGGGGGTAATAAGAAGTGCCCCCATATGCTGGCGGATATTCAGGTGTTCCATACATCGGTGGTGGTTGGGGTTGTGGGCCGTGGTGGGTGGTGGCACCAATCAACCCGTCTGCTGAGTGAGACATCCCAGGTTTGTCTTGGCCAAATGGCACAAGTTTTGGAAGATCAGGAAGTACAGTGTATAAGTACCTTGACTGTGCATAAATGAGGTCATATTGTTGGGCCTTACTAATGGCTTCCTCTTCCGATTGAGGGAAAGTGGAAGCTACATCCTTACTGTTATCACCCCATAATTTATGGGAATCATCTTATTACTTGGATATTATCTGTATCTGGTGATTTGGTTCACAAATGATATTGCATTCTTCAAATAATTTGTGTGAAAAGAAAAAGAAAAAGAAAAAGAAAAAAGAAAAAAGAAAAAAGAAAGAAAAGAAAAGAGGGCTGAAAAGAATTGAAGCAAAGGCCCCATGCAATAATAGCAACTTGGTCATACCTTTCAAGCATGACCAAGTTCTTTTAAATTTTCAATGCTGATAGGT
>ML777972.1:589268-606741 GCA_009831015.1 Picea engelmannii
TGCACTAGTGCCGGACCCCAAGGTTATATCTGATTACAGGAGGACCACGTTTGAATTCCAAGCCAAAGATGTGCATCCGGCAGATCAAATGGATATGCATAAGCAAACTGGGGAAATGATTTCCCACACTTTAGCCCGTGTTGTAACTTCTGCGGCAAAGTATCGGACAGCGTTGAGCAACGCCCAGAC
Source organism: Picea engelmannii (assembly GCA_009831015.1). Taxonomy (NCBI): domain Eukaryota; kingdom Viridiplantae; phylum Streptophyta; class Pinopsida; order Pinales; family Pinaceae; genus Picea; species Picea engelmannii. Next base: position 589,458 of record ML777972.1, read on the forward strand.
CCAACTGAAGCTAGAGAAGATGTCTTCCTTCGCGAAAGACAACAAGATAAAGACACTCGAGGAGCTGGTCCTCAAGATCGGCTATGACCCGGCGAATGTCAAGGCTGCCGAAGAAATGATTAAAAAGAAGAATGCTGACATCGCCGCATTGAGAAAGCAGCTAAATCTCCCTCCAACCGAGGATCCACAGACGAAAGAAATCGCTGAAAGAGAAGGCGAAAAGGATGAGATGCTGAGACTACTCATGGAGCAGAGTGCACAGTTAAGGGAGATGGAGGCCGAGATGGAAAAACTACTAAAGGAGAAAGAACAGACGAAGACAGTGGAGGGCATCACCTTAAGTGCTATCCCCATCGTAGGATTGAGCACAGCGACAGCGACAACAGTTCCATCCGCAACTACAGAGCAGGTACCAGAAGGCACCATAGACCTGGCCAAGTCTATGGAGAGAATGAATTTGCGGGAGTCTGAAATCAACAGACTTAAGAAAGAATTAGAAAATCTCCAGGAGTTGAAGACTTCCTTTCAGACTAGTATGTCAAAGGAAAAGCAGGTGAACGAGCAGATGAGGAAAGAGCTGCAGCAGCTACAGAAACAGACATTGGCCGGGAAAACCTTGGTTGAAGTTAAAGAACTTGTGTGGACTGATATCTCTAAGTCCATCAATGAAATCTGGCCAATGGTTCAGATCATGTTCGAACAGAACAAGTTGCTCGAGAGGAGCAAACAGGCTGTGGAGAAAATTAGGACTGAATTGGGCGACATGCCAGCCCAGGCCAATGAGACCATAAGGTTCCTAAATTCTAAGACACGGGAAGAACTCGAGTAGCTGAAAATTGAAGATAGGACAGAAACCATATTGGAAGTGAAAAGAGTTCTGACCAAAAGAGGTCTCATGCTTCAGCTAGAAGAGAAGATCCAAATCATAGACCAGGGAGTGCAAAGGTTCTTCCACAAGATAGATGCTCTGACAAGGAAAGGCCTGCCTGGTATGAAGGTCATAAACGACAAATTGATGACGCTTCCCGATTATAAGAAGAAGTTGATCGAAGTATCCAAGGACTGTGCTAAATTCGCAGGGATACAATCAAACATCACAGGTAGAGCTTTCATGTAGGCACTGCACTTGGATATTGAGATCCAACATGAAATTAAGCACATTTTCGTCGTCAAGCCTACATTCGCGAAGTACACAGACATGGACGAAGTGTACCGGATGTTGCTCAAAGTGACAGTGCCAACTCATATCCGATGGGAAGAGCTGTGCGATCTACTAGATTAGTAGATGAGCTGTCATTTACAGTCAGCTGTCCTGTCAGCAGAGGTTGCGGAGGCACCTCACCAACGGCCTACCCAGAAGTTCAGCAAACAGTTATGATGAATCACCAAACGGTTTTTGATTAGTTGAGTTAGTTATGCTAATAATAGTATGGACACGTCCTTGTCAGTTATGACAGGATCCTTTGTATTTTGACTTATAAATACTTCTTTTTTCAATGTATTGAGGGTTGTTGTTGATTTGCACACCCGACTGCTATCAAGATGTAACATTTTTTAAGAGATCCACCATTAATAAAGAGGAGGCATTTCACAGGATTCTTGCGCATTTTTCACTGGTGATGTGATTTTCTTAGTCAAGTGTTTTCTTGCTACGTGATCATCTTGTTTTTTCTATAACTATTCTATACGAATAGCGTTATGTTGCAGGATTTATCCCTGATACCCTGTTTCCGTTTCTGTAGATTTCAATGTTCTTCTTCTAAATATCTTCAGTTAAGAGATTCTTAAGTGCTTGTTAATTGGAGTATTTTCCTTATCTTTTCTGTTGTTCATCGTTTAAATTATTAAAGATCCAGTGAGGGGTGTTATCTCGCCTTGTGAAAGATTTCTTCAGCATTTCTGGTTGCATCTCAGATTTTATTAAGTACAAACCCCATAGCCCAATGGATGTGTGATTTTTCTCAACCAATTTTAAAAATCCTTTACAACAAAACAAAACTCGTGCCTCTAACTAGCCTAATATCTTAATTCAAACAAAGCTAAATTATATAGAGAGATCCCTCTCTGAAGCTGGAAGGGCTAGATCCCAGCTTTAAAAGCGGTTGGTTAAGGTTACCTTTGTGTATTTCCTCTTTTCAACCTCTAGGAAATTTACAGAGTGATAACACTTACCAAGGAGAGAGACAAGTGATCTAAGAAACCAGTCGAGACATTGTTGCTTGGTGGTTTCTGCTTTGCACAAACTACGTCGCCTATGCCACTCGTGAATGTGGTCAGCGATGTGTGTGGCTGAGGTTTGTTTGAAATTAGAAAGTAGTTCTAGACCATTGTCGTGGCGGATGGGTAGTTGGAAAAAGGTCAAGAATGCTTTGGCTAATGACTCAAAAGTTGCGTGAGACCCTGATTTTTCTTCGACATACCATTTAGCCGATGGGCCAGTGAGTGTTCGTTGAAATAATCGCAGTCTGATGGAATCATCCATAATGCTATTGGAGGAGCACCATAGGTGAAAGGTCGTGACATGGTTGGCAGGGTCATCGCCTACCTTTCCTTCAAACTTTGGTATGTCTGAAGGTAGTTTGGTTGGCATTGCAGGCCATGTGGGATCATGCAATATAGGATCATTGGTGAGTTTGCTAAGATCCGGTATGTTGAGAAAGGCCAAATATGGCATCTGCAGTGGGGGGGGAGGATTAGCTCCGGCCATGTTGTGAGTTTGTTGTGAACCTGACCCTTGAGGGGGGCTAGGTGGGTTGGTGCTTCCTCCTTGAGAGGAAGTGGTTCCCCCGCTTCCGTGTAAAGGAGAGCAAGTGAACGGATGACCTTGGAAAGTGGACCCAAGTAATGTAGAACCAAGCAAAGTTGATCCTAAAACAATAGCACTCACAGGAGTGTGTGAAGGTGGTGCCGATGAGTGGGCAAGACCAGACACTCCCCCTAAGATAGGAGGGAGGTTTAGCAAGTGTCGTGAACGACGGGGGTTTTGTGATTCCCCTATGATGTCTGACTAGTTGCGTGAATGTGTGTAAAAGAGTGGTGAGAGTTATATAGAAAAAAGAGCCTTTGCTTTGAATGTTTTACACAATAGATATCCAAATCAAACTGTAATCAGATGTGCATCATACATAACATGTTTTTTGAAAAAGAAGCATATATATGGGTAAGTGGGTTTTTTCCACGTGGGGAATCAAAAGAAAGAAAATGCTCATGTCCTAGAAGACGTAACATCCTTTCTCTCAAATAGCACTGGACCTTCCAATAGTACTCAACAATGGGGTCTGAAGTCACTGGAAGAGAAACTAGTGAAGGATGAAGTAATTGGTTATAATGAGGGGTAAAGGGGGCATGTCCCGAAAGAGCTAGCGATATTTCCCAATAGCCACACAAAATCCAATCAAGGTGTAATTGTAGCCCACAACTGCCACCTGGGTAGATGTCCTAAAGTTGGTTACTAGGTACCTCGATCAAAGTGCGGCATTTAGATTTTCAGCCTAAGAAATGGGTCACGGGCTAGATCCCGTCCAAAAGGTGGGTGCCTCAAGGGGGAACGCACAGAACAACTGAACCTCGGCATTCAACCCTTCACAGGTATCTCCCTGCCTTATGGTATTAGAAACACTTGACTTGGAGGATTTTCAGTTCCCTATTTGACAACCTCTATGTTTTGACAATGTGAGAACCAGATAACGGGGAGTTATTTGGATGCCTATCCCCGAAATCCTACCTAGACTAAAAAATTTCTTTTGACACCTCCTGTGGAAGAAAACTTAGTGAGTTTTTAAAAAGATTTTAGATGTAGTTGTTTTGGGAGGTTGGGGGTGCAAACCAACCTCATTGATTAAAAATGGGAGTGGATAGTCTCGTCAAGAAAAGGGTGGGGTATTTTTGGAATCCCTTTGGAGGAAACTTACTTTGACCTCCACGTTTCAAGAAGAAGTTATGTGAGTGATAAGTGACTTTTGTGTGTGAGTGAAAGTGTGTCAATTTTTAGTGAATTAGATGTCACCTTGCTGCATGTGGACTTCCCTTGGTCCTTACAAGAGTTTGATTACCTAATTAACTAAGTGTCTTTGGTACAACCTTGCGTAATTTAAAAGTCCCTAGGAAGCTAGCATGTGGACATGTGGGTCCGTTACTATCCTTTTAACTCCCTATTGTGATGTAATCTAAGAAAAGATTTGAAACTATCATAGATTGAACATGTGGACATGTATGGGCCTATTACAAACCTTTAAACTTCCCTAGTGTTTTGATCTAAGAAAGCAAAAAATTCAAACACTATCCTATCTTTGTAGCATGTGGGCATGTATGGACCCGTTACAATATTAAGATGTGTTTGAAAAAACAAACTAAGAGGAGTCCCAAGAAGGGTTGTTGTCATCTCCTAAAGGTTTTAATGTTCTTAAGGGAGATGAAATCGTTTCACAATCTTTTTCTGATTCTCAAGATCACTTGGAGGCGCGAGAGAAGAGCATACTAAGTGATTGTTATTCAACTTATAGTCCCAATGTAAGTTAAATGTGATTAAAAATGATTTCCAACTTATCTTGTGAGTCAAAAGCAAGCCATCCATGTGGCAAAAAGCAAAGAAGGAAAATTGATTTTATCCTCCTAAGTGCCTATGTGTTTTTTACTAACCCCTTTATATGATGAGGGGACTAAGTGTGGTGCAGCTTTAAAACATGCTTGAAATCATTTTTAAGAAGGAAAATGGCCTTCCCCACATCTCAACAACTTTACAATGTGATTTTTTGCACAAATGCGTGGGTCTCAGTGGAGACAGAGGCGCACAGAGCGCATGCGCAAACAAAGACAAGTTAACAGGCGCACGTGCGCAGAACAGAACCGTGAGTCGGGCGCATGGACGCACGATGCGTGTCTGTGGGCCTAAAAACCCGTGCATATAAGACATACGACCAAGAATGAAAATTCGGATGGATTTCTCTCAATTCAACTTGGAATTGGCTGAGTGGCAGGTCGGCTTAGGCCGGTTAGTGTACCTGCAAGTTAAACAAACTAAAAGAAAAGCAAGAAAAACCCAAATAGGGTAGGAAATTGATACCTTTCCCCAGTGGAGTCGCCAATCTGTTGCGCCTCTTTCGTCACCTTGGTGAGCAAAATAGAGGTGCTTGCAAGCTCAGTTGAGTCTGCTGAGCAGGACAGCTGCAAGGAAAAGAGTTAAGGAAAGAAAATAAAAACTACAATTAAGAATTAAACTAAGAGATGCAATAAAAACTAAATTCATGAGCATAGGGACATAGAAACAAAAAGAACCATAAGACCCATGTCACCAATGTTTGAGGTTGATCTATTAGTGAAAACAAAGCACCAAGAAGAAAGGGGACTATGAGTCTCTTCTTCCTCCAAGGGAGGGCTCTTGGACCCCCACTAGCTAGCTCTTCTTACAACAAAGAAAAATGGAAAATGATGATGAAAGAACTCTTTACAAATCCACTCAATGGTGAGGTAGATTGTCCAATGTAATGGTGTCAATATGCTCTTGCCAAGGATGGAGTCCTCAAAACAATAGAGGCAGCATAACATTACTTTGAATTCCTTCAGAAAATGAGGTGCATTCATGGCTTTTTATAGCATTCATTTGGGTTATTGTTTAACTGCTTTGTAGTGTGAAAATAGGCCAATTAGGGCATTCTTAGGTCTTTGACCAGCCCACCATTCGGATCCAGTCCGGATTTGAGGGTCAAATCGGCTTGGGAGCTAAACCATAAGTGGGAGGGAGGCCGACCACTCTCATAAATGCGTTGTTTAGCAAGTACGCGGCTTTTTGCGCTAACAGTCGTGCATCGTGCCCCTGTGCGCGATTTCTGTGTTCCTGTTCCGCGCATGCGCGCGCGCGCCCAATGTCTGCATAGCGTTCTTCAATTTTTCACTACTTTGTATAGTTTTTTACCTTTTTGAATGTTGTGGTATTAATTCAAGTCCATGGATGACTTCATCATTGTTTGACGATGCTGAGTTCTTGTAACCATGTGCGGACGAAATTTCAGTGATAATACCAGGATCGCCAAATTTATTGGAACTCGCTAGCAGATTGTGACTGGTTTAAGGCTAAGGATTTCCTCCTAGGTGGGGATCTCAACTTTTCGCTTGGAGCCTCGGAAGTCTGGGGTCCCCGAGCGGCACCAGATCCTCTAAATCAATTCTTTTTAAATTTTCTGGACCAACAGGGACTGATGGATTTGGAACCCTAAAAGTTATCTCCAACCTGGTCCAACAGGAGGGTTGGGATAGACAGAGTAGCAAAACGACTGGACCGTTTTTTGTTGACCGAAGATCTACTTGAATCCACTGATATGGTTAGGCAATGGGTTACTGTTGGAGGCGAATCAGACCATCATCCAATTCTAATTGAATTTCAAGCGAAAAATCGAAGGGTGGCAAGCCCCTTCAAATTTTTTGAGGGATGGTTGAAGGATCCAACTTTTATTGAATTGGTTCGAAAGCTGTGGGTAAAGATTCTGGAAGAATCCCAGACTCCTACGGCAATACTTTTCGTAGAAAATCTCAAACGATCCAAACAAGCCACCAAAGAGTGGGCAAGAGAGAAAAAATTTAAAGAGGATAAGGAAGTGATCGATGTCGAAACAAAACTAGCAGAACTCTACGACAAAAATGGTCAAGGGTTCATCAATCAGGAAGCAAAAGAATCACTGTATGGTTTAGAGACTCAACGCAGGGCCATTCTGGCAGAAAGAGAAGCGCAGTGGAGATTAAAGAGTCAGGCTCTATGGTATCCTGCGGAGACGAAAACACCAAATTTTTTCAAGCCTATGACAGAGGCAAGAAAATGAATAACACCATTTGGGCTTTGAAGAATCAGAGGGGGGAAGAAGTTAACAAACACTTTGATCTTGCCGAACTCGACATTGCACACTTTAAGGATCTTTTTACAGCACAACAATGGACATCCATCGCGGAAATCATTAAAGTAGCACGATTATTCCCCCGCTTTCTTGAAGAAGATGAAGCAGAACCACTAACAGACCCAATCTCAGAAAGAAAACTGCTAGAAGTATTACAATCCTTTCAAAGAGGAAAGAGCCCGAGTCCTGATGGATGGCCGATAGTATTCTACTTGGGTTGTTTAGACATTCTAGGCTCCGACCTACTGAAGGTGGTCGAAGAATCTAGAGAAAGGGGACACATACACAATCCGATCAATGCCACATTTATAGCCCTCATTCCAAAATCAGACAGTCCCTCCACTTTTGAAGATTTTCGGCCCATCTCCCTGTGCAACCGCCTCTACAAAATTATCTCCAAGGTAATCAGTAGGAGGTTGAAGGCGATACTTTCCAAACATATCTCTTGTGAACAATTTGGATTCCTTGAAGGCAGACAAATACACGAAGCCATAGGAGTCGCACAGGAAGGACTCCACAGTATCAAACTAAAGAAGCTAAAAGTTGTTGTGATAAAGATCGATTTATCCAAAGCCTTCGACCGAGTAAACTGGATTTACATCAGAATGCTTTTGATACACCTGGGCTTTGGGCTGGTCTTTGTAAATTGGATAATGGCTTGTTTAAGCTCGATATCTTTCTCCATTCTACTCAACAACTCGGCAACAAAATTCTTTCTTGCAGAAAGAGGGCTACGTCAGGGATGCCCGCTCTCTCCCTTACTCTTCCTCCTAGTGGCCGAAGGACTTAGCTGGTTCATTTCCATGGCAAATTTGGGTGGAAGATTCGCTAGTATCAAAATCACAAATGGGTTGATCATTACCCACTTGCTCTTCGTCGACGATATTTTAATCTTTTGTGATGGCTCGACCCAAGATGCAAACACACTCTCAGAGGGCCTAACACTATTTAGAACTGCCACAGGCATGAGGATCAATGCACAAAAGTCCAGTATCCTCTTCTCCCAGACATCGGAAGAACATACACAGTATTACCTCGACCTTCTCCCTTTTCAAACACTTAACCTGGAGGAGGGCCTCAAATATCTTGGGTTTCACCTAAAACCAAATGATTATAGGAAGACAGATTGGTACTGGTTGCTAGTAAAATTGGAAAAAAGGTTGAAGACTTGGAGCAACAATTGGCTTTCAGGGGTCGGTAGGCTAGTACTCATCAAGTCGGTACTGGAAGCAATCCCTGTCTATTGGATGTCCCTTTAGTGGATCCCAAAGGGCATACTGGAAAAGGCAAGAAAGCTAGCATACTCTTATCTTTGGAGAGGGAAATCGGAGAACCAAGTACTACCTTGGGCACACTGGGACAAAATAGCCAAACCAAAGGCCCTGGGAGGTTGGGGATTAAAAAATATCTTCCTTTTCTCCAAAGCACTAGCGGCAAAATCAGTACGGAGACTTATCACAACAAACAACCTTTGAACTACAGTTGTCCTTCGGAAATATGTGGCCCCCCTTACCCTGACTGAATGGATCAAGAGCCCCTCCCACCTAACAACCGAAATCTTTGTTATGTGGAAGTCAGTTCAGCAAGCCTTTGCAGTGATTGGCAATAGATTAGCCTGGTTGGTCGGCTCTGGACAATCACTAAGAATCGGTAGAGACCCTTGGGTGGGATGCACAAGGGAACACTTACTACCAGCTGACCTCTGCACAGAATTAGATCGTGGGGGTTATTACTATCTAGCTCAAGTAGCGAAACCACTCCACACTACTATGTGGCACCAAGGCTGGAAAGACGGTAGAACTCTGGGGTTAAATGATTTAGACACTGTAAACTGGAACCTTTACATCAGAGCACTTGGGAGAGCAAACATTCGGTTGAGCAAAAGGAAGGACGAACTTATTTGGGAAGGAGACCCGAGAGGTTTCTACACACCAAAAGTTGGATATGTCATTTTAAACACCGACCCAATCCAACAAGAAGTGAAGTGGTGGTGGAAGAAACTTTGGAAACAAAAGTGTCCAACCAAAGGCAAGCTATTAACCTAGTCAATTTTAGAAAACAAAGTGCCTACATGGGACATACTCCAAAAAAGGCATTTTCATGGGCCGAGTTGGTGCACACTCTGCAAAGCACAGGGGGAAACAATTGAACACCTCTTTTTACGATGTCCCTTCACCCTCTCAATTTGGGAGGAAGCTTCTAAATTAAACTCGACCATTGGTCCCTGGCGAGGAGAAACATTTGAAGAAGCCTTAGTCGATTGGCTCTCCAACAGGACACCAACAAATACAAAATCATTTCCCATCATTGTTGCCTGGGGGGTATGGATCGCTAGAAATAACTCTATTTTCAGGGATGAACCCCAGTCTGCTCCTCAGGTGGCTGCAAATTGCCTAAGTACCCTCGCTTCTCTCAACTTGGGAGTCGAGCAAGGAACGGAAATTATTCGTCGAGCACAGATTGAACAGATAGATTTAGGTCGATCGTGGGCTTACTTCGACGGGGCAGCCACAGGCGACCAATTAAACTGTGGGGCACGAGGCTGTCTTTACCTGTCAGAACAACACTTTTACTATCTCAGGGTTGGACTGGGGACTGGCACCAACAACTTCTCTGAACTCATGGCTTTAAAATTACTCCTCTTCGCAATAGAGAAAGGATGCACCACACTACAAGTCTTTGGGGACTCCCTTCTTATCATCAAATGGGCAAAACAAGAACAATTTTGTCACACTACTAGACTTAGACCTTTTCTTGTTGAAGTTTTAAGGACAATCTCAACTTTTGACATTATCTCTCTTTCACATATCTATAGGGAAATGAATGCACTGGCCGACCGGCTTTCCAAAGAAGTCGCGTAGCTAGAGTATGGTCTTTGGCATATTACAAAATACACAGAACATGGCAGTTTTGAATATCACTAGCCCTTTCAGGAAGGACAAATATAAAAATTCACCGACCATACCAGACCGACTTGTTGAAGGATCGGAAAGCACATCTATTACTCCTGATTTTTGGAATAACAATGTACATGACTCAGAAGTCATGGGGCACAAAAAAACAAGAATAGCATATTTTGAATCTTTTTTGTATATGATGAACAAGCAGTTTTGTGAGGATAATGCAAAGATAATATATATTTTTATAGCAAATATATATCTGCGGATGTAATTTTATACTATCTTAATAAAATTATCTTAATAAAATTACAACTTTTTTCCAAGGAATAAAAAAAAATCTTTATTTTTTGCAACTTATTCTCCGACCCTATTATGTTATTGTCTATTTGTTTTTGAATCTTGTCTTCAAAAGATTCAACTTATTATAAGCATTACCTCAACTTTGTGTGAAGTTAGGTTTCTCTTTCTTCTCTTGATTTTTCTAAAGATTATATATATTAGCAAAGATTGTTTAGAATTACTTTGCTAGATCTCCCCTCGAGAGTTTTTGGTAAATGTGGTGAATTGTCATATTAGAATAAAAAATAAAAGAATAGAAAGTAAATAAATTATAATCAAAGACTGGATAAAACAGGCCAAACTCATAGATTAGCATTGCAGAGGTATGCCTCACTGAAAATGCTTCATGAAAACGCCTCATTGAATATGGCCCATGAAAATGAGTTGTTAAAAAAAATGTCTCTTTGAAAATGCGCGGCAAATTGTTCCATGAATATGCCTTGTGGAAATTCTCAACCAAGGCCAGGTCTACGGTTCAAATCATCGGGGGTCGTGAGCATATCGCTCAACTACTTTTGGATATGCCGAAAAGAACTAACCCATCTCCACGGTTCGAATCACCAGGAATCCGTAGTGAGCATGTCGCCAAAAAGAACCGATCTCTGCGGTGTGGTAACGCCGCCGTATATTCAAAGAGCTTCAAATGTAAAAACTCAGAAACCCTCCCGGAATTGGCTGATACTTCTTAGCCACTCGACCAAAAGCGACGGAAGAAAAACGATAGACTATATTTTAATTTTAAATTTAGTACGATAGACTACCATAAATTTAAATTAGCTTGGACAAAAATATCATGCAGTGACTCCATTATAAATTTTAATCTGGGTAAAGATTAAGTGCAATGGAACAGTATACTACCATGTCATGTCTGCGTACGTTTCTTCCTTTCAACACTGAAAATTTTAATCTGGGTAAAGATAGATTCCAATGGAACAGTATATTACTATGGAAGTGTGCTAACTTGGGAGCAATTCTCTTTTCCCAGTTATTTTTCCAGCAGGTTTTCGAGCAGTCAGTTTTTAAATTTTTGGTAAATTTAGAATTTTGATCAATTTTTTTGAGTATTTAGATTAATTTAAAATGAGAAAAAACTTTTGTAATAAGTTTTTCACTCAAAACAATAACCAAGTTTCCAACTCAAACTACCCTTAAACTACCCTTAAAAATCTGACTAATTCAAACCTATTTTTTACTTGAAAAAGTAGGTCTCGAATTAGTTTACTCCCTGTGTCATGTCTGTGTATGTTTCTTCCTTTCAACACCGAGTGACAGAGTGGATACACTTATTTTGTAATGTATTGAAATTGTTTATACATTACAAAATAAGTGTATCCACTATCAGATTGTATAATTGTATACACAATTTCAATACATCACAAAATAAGTGTATCCACTATCATTTCACAGCTTGAAAGGGGGTTTTGCTTACTTGACTAACTATTATGCCTAGCATAATTTAGGTCTTTTGCAATGTTTGTAATGATGGTGTGTGATAGAGGTATAAAAGCATAAAAAAAATTAATTGAGGAATTCCTATAGAACCAACCGAAACCAAAAGAAAAATAAAAAGATGAACAGATTCTATTTACAATATTCCGAGTCATAACACTGAAGCTCTAGATAAATTTTGTAGTAAGAAGACTTCTGAATTAATTGTCACTAAGGAAATGGCCATAGAAATCGTTGTAAAGACATTGATTGTATAGTATGATTTTCCCTTTTTAACATTTTTTCCAAATGGAATCCCAACATTCCAAGATCATATCACTACTGAGATTCAATCCCCTCTATAAATAAAAAACACAGTCGAAAATAAAAGCAAATGCATTAAGTGGCTTTTTAAAAATATATGACGGTATATCAAATCAGCAGTTTTACTGTGGAAAATTAAATCAGCAGTTTTACTGTGGAAAATTAAATCAGCAATTTTATAAGAAACAATGTTGTTAATCAAATGAGAGAAAATAACATCTTACATTGATCAAACCTTGCTTAAATTTGCAACAAACATCATAGATATCAGGCTAGGGCATGCCAAAAAACCTACTATGACATGCCAGAAACAATATTATTCATCAAATACTTAAAATTACAGTCACCCCCTGATCCATAATCCCACATGGACTGTGATTTAAGCTTCACATTCATTTACGATGTCTGGGCTATTAAGACCATTGACATCCCTGGATATCCAACCTTTGATTTAAACTGAAAAAGGCTATCATATAATACCATAATGAACTCATCATTGATTTAATCATGCTATTCAATTCCAAATCCAATCCAGAAGCTTAGAAGATCATCAAGATGTAGGCAATTTACAATAGAACCATTATTGAAGGCACGGGCCTTTGCAACCTTTATATAACAACCAATTTATTTTTTCAGCAAAGCCATAATATAGTGAGATGTCTGATGATGCCTGACCAACAGCAGGAACATGTCTATTTAGCTCCCACAAGACAGGCATGCATCCTTATTCTCCAATGAGCACACCATCTGTGCCATTTTTGTATCCATGTCTTCAGCCTCTATCTTGGGCTTGTCCTGCACAAAAATACAAGAATATTAGAACTGCAGGTTTTTGTAGTGAACAAAAAACCCAATACCTGCAATACCCAGTGGGCATTTGAAAATTTATAAAAAAGCACCTTAATACTTGTAGCATCCACAGTGAACTGTATAGCATCTGCTGCAGCCCGAGTACGCAAATAGTACATCCCAGTTTTCAATCCCTGATAAAGAAGCATCCAGCATGTCAATTTAATATCAATTATATTTGCAAATAATACAATAAAAGCATAGTAAAAGATGAACGGCATATAGTTAATTGTTATTTGCAATATATATTAAACAAATGAAAGATGAGTGACAATTAGACACTCCAGCAGATTCTGATATCAGAGAATACAAAAACAGTTAGGAGACTTGAAACAAAAATTCTAGATTGAAGTCTGGTACAAAAAAGCAGTTGAAGACTTTCTTTTAGTTCAATAGACATATGGACTTAGAAAAATGCAGAAACACATGCAAATAAAAAGGAAGACAGACAGCCCCGAGGGTTAGCTCAATTGGTCTAGAGCCAGACATGAATTTTTCATGCTTGTTGTCGATCACAGGTTCAACTCTCTTAATACCCCCAGGGCAAGACCCCATAATCAGGGCCAACAGTTAACCCCACTTACCATCCATGGAATATGGGGAAATATTCGGAGGGTTTTCTGCAAGTACATTTCTTCAGACAAAAAAGAAGAAACACAAACATACAAATGCTTAATTTCAAAAGTAGGTTAAGGCAATAGACTGTTGCCCCAATGTTAAGGATGCTACTTGTTACACCATTCACCAAAGTCCCAATAGGAAGCACCCCCATTTCCAACAGCACTGCTGTTACCAAGTTCAAGTCCTGGACAACTTTAGTAGTACAGTTACCCATGTATCTTAGCATCTTAGTCAAAAGTAACTTTGAACCTTTCCAAACAGTTAACCTCTCATGGATGCCTAAATCTGTGAATGCAGAACAATATGATAGATCAATTTATTTAGCATACTAGCTAGAAATAGGCACCTCAAGACCTTATAGACCTTAAACATTAGGTAAATTGTTCATTCTTTAAAATACAGATTTGAGGCATTTTACCTTTGACCAAGTGTAAAAATGGAGGGAAGTTAGCTTCCCAAAATTAGGTTGGTCCATGTGAATGTTGAGGCTTTGGCTCTGATCTATATAGCAACCACGATCAGCAGCCATATCAACAATTACACGTTGCTTGATCTCCCATACTGTCCTGTTTACATATAAGCAAACTCACTGCACTTCAGAAACAGTTAAAAAAGCCTAACACCTTAGTCAAAACTATTAGGATAGTGGTGCGGTACTCAACTTGTATATAGCCTTCAGTTCATCGGCAATCTCACTGATGCTTTGAACTGAGCCATTGTGATAAATAATCTTATTCTTCAGATCAGGATTCCAGAGCCCGGCATCAGTCAAGTCATGGAGAAGATGCTTATTCACCACTACAAATTCACCACTGCAAAATAAACAGAGATTACATTTTAATCACTTAAAAATAAGTGCAATATTTTAGAAAAATATTTCTAATAATGAAAAGAAATTTACCTTAACACTCTCCTGCTATAAATATTTGATGTGTATGGCTCAAAGCACTCATTGTTCCCAAGAATTTGACTAGTTGATGCTGTTGGCATAGGAGCAATAAGTAGAGAATTTCTCACACCATTTTTTGCAACCATTTGCCTTAAGGCAGCCCAATCCCAACGATTTGAAGGTGTAACTCCCCACATGTCTGGCTGAAATATTCCCTGCACACCAATTTGAAGAGCAACTAAAACTCCAATCCATCAACCGTTATAATGCATCTTATTACAGCCTTCAACATATGATAATTGCCAGTATCTAGACTACATGATACGCTTCCAAAGATAAATTACACTTCAAAGAATACCAAAGCAGTGCAAACCAAGATCATTACATCCAAAATAAATACACCTACCTTGCTTACAGGACTCCCAGCATAGGTTTCATAAGGACCCTCCTTGGCAGAAAGTTCAGAGGATGACTTAAGGGCATGATAATAAATTGTCTCAAAAATCTCAGAGTTCAACTTCTGAGCCTGCAGTGCAGCTTTCAAAGAGTAAATAACCATATGGCACATATATTAGAAAAATCAATCACCAAAATACATTCACTTGAATGCTCTTGTGAAGCTCACCTCTTCTGAGTCAAATGGCATACCAAGCAAAATAAATGTATCAGCAAGGCCCTGAACACCAATGCCAATAGGTCTGTGACGCATATTTGACTGCTTTGCAGTTTCTACAGGATAGTAATTCACATCAATGATTTTGTTCAGGTTTTGAGTAACTATTGATGTGACCTGTCACAAAAGCAATGTTTCAAATGTATTAATCAAAGCTACAATGGCAAGCAATCAGCACAACTCTCAAAAAGACCAAACCAAATATTTCAAAGTGTAAGTTAGAAACAAACCTCTCCTAGCTTATCAAAATCAAAGTAGCGGTTCTTAGAACCCATGCTACCAGCAAGCTTTGAAGGATGAGACTCAATAGGAATACCCTGCAAAATATAGAGATAATCATATTTCAAGCCTTTGCCTATTAAGCTTAAAATAGTAACAAGAATAACTTTCAAGCCTTTACCTATTAAGCTTAAAACAGTAACAAGAACAAATTTCAACAAGCATACCTTTTCTCTTACAAATCTTGGCAGAGCAAGTGATGCCAAATTACAAACTGCACTTTCTGTTGGGCTAGTGTACTCAATAATTTCTGTGCAAAGATTTGAAGACTTGATTGTTCCCAAATTCTGCTGATTGCTCTTTCTGTTGCATGAATCCTGAAGTCCAAAATATGATTAAAGAATGTTGCAACAAAGAACAAACTCAAAGCTTGTAAGATATGAAAGAATGGAATTACCTTGTACAACATATAAGGATTGCCAGTTTCTATCTGAGATTCCAAAATTGCAAACCAGAGTTTCTGAGCTTGCACAACCTTCTTGGCCTTGCCCTAATTGGACACACAAGATTTCATCCAAAATTAAATACAGCAAATTTATCAAAAAAAGAATAGATGTTTGTCAGCTTGCCAACATACCTGCTGCTCATATTTGAGGTACAGTTTATCAAACTCTTCACCCCAACAGTCTGCTAATCCAGGAGACTCATTCGGACAGAACAGTGACCAAGTGGCATTGTCCTGGACTCTCTTCATAAAGAGGTCTGGAATCCATAGACCGTAGAACAAATCCCTTGCCCTGTTTTCTTCCTGTTAACAACCCACAAGATTCCCATTACCCATTTATTTTATCCCCTTGCCACAACTACATTAAAAGTCCTCAAAATGAACAACTAATTACCTTGCCATGGTTTTTTCTCAAATCCAAAAAGTCAAAAATATCAGCATGCCATGGCTCCAAGTATACAGCAAAGGCACCTGTGGAGAATGGCAATCAAATTAAATATATTTGATAGTGGAAATAACTTAATCTAAGCCCTGCATATCAAAATTGTTCATTTATGCTGTTCCCATAAGAACTGAATAATAACTGACCACTAAGCATTAACAAAAATAAAAATGCATGTCAAAAAATAGCAGCATTTCCAATTACCCTTTCTCTTGCCTCCTCCTTGATCTACATAGCGAGCAGTATCATTAAACACGCGCAACATTGGCATAATACCATTTGATGTGCCATTTGTTCCACGTATGTAACTATTTGTTGAACGAATATTATGAATTGAAACTCCAATGCCTCCTGCTGATTTGCTAATCACGGCACATTCTTTGAGGGTATCATAAATACCTTCAATGCTATCATCCTTCATACAGATAAGGAAGCAGCTACTTAACTGCACCAAATTTAAAACATGAAATAGATTAGAACAAACCCAAAGCTGTTTCCATGACAAGAATTCTCAGGCCCTGTTGATAGTCAATCCACATGCATTGTTTTCAATCAAGGGACTGTAATGCCTCAATAAATTGCTGTTATTTTAATTGAAATGTCAATCAAAAAGTCCATATTTCCTTTGCTAACATCTAACCTGTGATTCATAGTCTGACTTTACTTAACTCAAATAGCAACATGATAAACATCCTGATCAATTCCAAGAGATAATCCACTACTAAATGTACTTCAAGACGTCTTAGTACTTCAAGAGGCCAATCCATGACAGGGCATGAACTAGAACATACCAAATCATGCCCCTAACTTAAAATGCATCATCCATCTTGATATCAACGTGCAACCTAAACCATTCTGCCAGTTCAGTAACATTGTGAGGCACATACCTGGGGCCTTGGAGTTCCACCATTAAACAGAGTTGGAGAAGCATGGGTAAACCAACGCTGTGACATCAAATGATAAGTCTTGATAGCAGATTCAATGTCATCCTTGTGAATTCCCACAGAAACCCTCATCAACATATGTTGAGGCCTCTCCACAACAACCCCATTCAATTTTAACAAGTAGGACCTCTCCAATGTCTTGAAGCCGAAGTAGTCATATTCAAAATCCCTATCATAGATTATTTCACTATCCAACCGAGCAGCATTCTGAACCCACAGAAAAACACAAACAAGCACTCATTATTAGATCATGATCATGAAAATTGC
>ML777972.1:612993-631685 GCA_009831015.1 Picea engelmannii
GAGGAGGGGGGTATGTTTTGGAGGAGTCAAAATAAGTAATTAAGTTGTTGGAACAAAAAAAGGAAGTCACTGGATGAGAGAGAGATTGCTTGAAAGTTAGCGTCATGCTCTCTGGCTTTCCAAAGGTGATAAAAACTCCAAATTTATTCATTGGTTTGCAAATCACATAAAGAATAACAATACTATTTGGAAAGTGATAAGCCTAGATGGTATGGAGATCTTCAACTTTGAGGATATAACCAAATTAGGTGTGGAGCATTTTTTAGAACATATATAGTGTCGAGGGCAAGGCTTCCATAGAAAAGGTGGTTAGGATGACATATTTTTCCCTTAGCTTTGTCAATGTCGAAGAGAATGTGGAGTTGATGGAGGAGGTATCTAGGAATGAACTTCCTATTGTCCTTCATAGTTTCTAGAAGGATAAAATATCTAGACCTAATGTTTAGCTAGTTGAATTTCTCTTGAGGTCTTATTTGTTCTTAAATGAGGCTTTGCTAAGGGTTATTAAGGAATCCAAGTCACATGGGAAAGTTCTTGAAATTTTCAACTCCAAGTTTATAGTTGTCATTCATAAATATGATAATCCAGTATACTTTGAAAAGTATAGGCCCATTTCCATTTGTTATTGTATATACAAGATAATTGCCAAGGTCATCGTTAAAAGGGTAAACAAGATGCTCTATAAATTAGTGTCAAGTGAGCAATTTGTTTTTTTAGAGGGTAGGCAGATACATGAAGAAACTAGGGTGGCCCGTGAGGGCCTTCACTCCAAACAAACTAGGAATCTTAGGTCCATAGTGATAAAAGTTGTCCAAGGCTTACAACAAAGTTAATTAGTTACAACCGAGATTGATGTTAATCCACCCAGGTTTCGATGTTCCCTTTGTAATCTGGGTTATGAGTTGTTTGACCTTTGTCTCTTTTTTTTGTATTAATTAATGGAGTAACTTCAACTTTCTTTGTGCTTGGTCATGGTTTGGGGTAGGGATGCCCTTTTTCTCCCTTGTTTTTTTTAATAGTGGCAAAAGACTCGAGTGGGGCTCTATTGGCTACTGAGAGATCATGAGCTTTTGGAATTATTGAGATTGGATATCCTTCCTTTCCGTCACACCTACTTTTTTTTATGACATTTTGCTCTTTTGTGATGGATCAAGGAGAGATGTGGACAAGCTAAAGGAGATCACACACCTTTATTGTGTAGCCATTGGTATGAGGGTTAATGAAGGTAAGTCTATTGTTTCCTATAAGGATGCTTCAGAAGAAGAAACGAAGTATTTCTCTCGTTTGTTCCCAAGTAGACAGAATGATATTGAAGTGGGCTAAAGTATTTGGGGCTCGTTATCAATCTTAGTGACTATTTGAAGAATAATTGGAAATGTTTGATTGCTAAAGTGGAAAAGAGGATCTCATGGTTGTCTAGGGGAGAAAATCCAGTTTTGGTCAATTTGTATTAGAGGAAATCTCGACCTATTAGATGTCTCTTTCTTGGATTCCTAAAAGTGTTTTGGATAACATAAGGAAAATTAACTTTGAGTTCTTATCGTCGGAGAAGAGGGATGAGAAAGAGGTCCCTTTGGTAAAGCGGAAATATTGGTTGCGAGGAGATGGGGGGTTGGGGATGGAAAAACAGTTTTTATTTCTAAAAGCAGTTTCAACATAAAAGAACGTTTGGAGTCTTGCAAAGCAAGGGTCTATGATGCATGGTAGTAGTGAAATAATATATTAGACCTGGGATTGCAGAAGATTGGATAATAAAGCTTGTGAAAAATACACATAATGTCTCCCTTATGTGGAAAGTTGTTGTACTAGCCTTTCATATCTTCAGAAACTAGCTAGTGTGGAGTGTTGGCAATGGAACAAAGGCTAGGTTGAAGGAGGACCCCTAGGTGGGGTGCAATGTTATTTATAAACTTCCTAGCCACGTGGTTTTGTTTTTTAAGGAAATAATTTTTTTAATGTTGGCCAGATAGTTGATCATGAAGCATCTTCTATATGGAATCCAATATGGTATTCTACTAATAGGATTGGTTTTTTAAATGAGGATGTTGCGGTACATGATTTATCTGTTTCTAGTCTCAAATCTAGTCATGTCAAAATTAGTGAGAAGGAAGATATTCTCATCTGGTCAAACTATCCTACCAAGGAGTATACTCCAAACACTTGTTATAAGGCTTTATGTGTGGGAAATGTTGTTGGGCACCTAGTGTGGTGGTGGAAAACAATGTGGGAGTGTCCTTCAAAAGCTTGGATTTTCATGTGGTTAGTTCTTAATAATAAAACTTTAACATGGGACTACCCACAAAAGATGAATAAGTAGGGTCCTGGAAGTTGCCCTTTGTGTAAATAAAATGAGGAGTCAAATGTACATTTAATTATGTCATACTCCTACACTTTGTAGGTATAAAGAGAATTGAATGTCTTGAGTGGCATGAAATTGGTTTGAAGAGGCAACTCCATGGACAAAGGCTTGAAATTTTGTTGTGAAAATTCAAATGTAAAAAGGTTGAAGCCTTGTCGTTGATTCTGGATTAGGGTATTTGGTTCGCAAGGGACGCTTCCTTATTCAAGGACATATTTTTTTCTCTAATTCAATGTGTTTCCTTGGGTATGGTTATTCTCAGTAGTTTCAAATAGAAAAATATGGAAGAACCTACCCTACATGTAGCTTTAGAGATTGTGGATAAGTCAAAGCCTTTGGCTTACTTTGATGTAGCATCTCAGGTGAATCCACTAGTATGTGGTGTTGGTGGTGTTACTTTTTTAAAGGAGACTCATTGTATTAAGTTTCAAGCAGGGTTGGGTTATGGTACAAATAATTATGCAGAGTTAATGGCCATGAAACTTCTCCTCGCTATAGTTGGTGAGAAAGGGATCACATCTTTGCAAATTTTCAATGATTCCATGCTTGTGATCAAATGGATGAGAGGGGGATGTGGGATTACATGTCATCTTATCTTTTGAAGCCTTTGTTTTATGAGCTAAAAGGAATCACTTATGCTTTTAATTCTATTTATTTTCAGCATGTATACAAGGTGAGGAATCAGATTGTTGATGGTCTCTCAAAGGCACATGTCAAGATGGATTTTGGGCATTTGTTCATTTAGGAGGAAGTTGAGTGTCAACTAAATGGATATTGTCATCCTCCTTTTGATTGGCAAGGGTTACTTATCTAGGATGCTGCAAATAGTTAACAATATTGTCTTATTTGGTTCTTCTAGAAATCTTCATTTTATCTTTTCAATTAGTAATGTGATATTGAAGACTACTTTGGAATCACTTTTGAATTTTGGTCTGTATGGTTGGATTGTCTCCTACTTGGAGGTATATCCTTAGGTAGGCTTTTATTTTTATTTTTTTGTGCAACGAGGATGATGGAAGGAATCTAGGATGGATTAGGCTTAAGTGTGAATTAGTACATATTATGATTTACCTCACTCCATGTTTTGAATGGAACAAATATAACCTACGACCTTTGATAAATGTAATTTTGTTTTAATGAATGAAATTACTATTTTTTTCGAAAAAAAAAAATCTTTTATCATCTTATACATTTTTATGAAAATGAATTTTTATTGTTATAAAATAAAAATAAAATGAAATGTCCAACAAATTGAACTTCTATCTCTTAATAATAAGCACTTTCACACTTTTGTAAAAAGGGTTAATACATTTTAAATATATTTTCATATTCTCCTTAAACATTCTCAATTAATATTATCTCGATGAAAATTAGTATTTGTTTGTTATTCAACACTAAATAAAAAGTGACTTGTCCCGTCAAACTGAGCATTTATCTCCCACTGATAAGCATTTGTATTGCATAATGGTTAAGAACATGTGTTTCCTCTCAAGAGGTCACAAGTTCAAATCCAGAGGGGGGTAGGGTATGTATACCTCCGTAGACTTTACCAGTCAAATCGCTAAGCGGAGGAGGGTCTCATGTCCCACAAACAAGGGGGTCTCGTGCACCAATTTGGTGTGGTGGCTTAGCTGTGACCTTAAAAATATATTATTACTATTAAATGAATTAATAAATTTTAAATTTATTAATATTTTGCTTATCAAAATTAATATTTATTTGTTATTTCACTCTAAAAGATACCATGTCTCAGAAGTTGAGTTTTTATATCCCATCTCCCAATAATAAGCACCTCTATCAAATGGATTAACACCTTTTAAATTTACTATTGCATCTTAGTTAAGGACTTGTACTAAGCACCTCTATCAAATGGATTAACACATTTTAATTTTATAATGAGCACCTCGATCAAAAGGTTTAACACCTTTTAAATCTACTCTTGTGTCTTAGTTAAGAAATTGCCTTAGTTAAAAACTTGTACTAGCAAATGGATCTTCTATATCCTAATAACAAGCATCTCTATTGAATGAGTTAACACATCTTAAATTTACTTTCAAATATCAATTTAAAAATTAAGATTAAATTTATAATATCGAGGGGTGACAAATAGTATATACATAACTTAAAGAGTTAGTTCAATTAGTGGACATCAATATTGTTGAGCATTTGGCTAGATCTATGTTATCGTGTGCCCAATTCAAATCCCTTAGGTGAAGTACACTAGTTTATGACGACATGTTTGATAGAGACACTATCCGCAAATGTGGGATAACATCTCTTAAATTTCCCCACTAAACTTTTCTTTGAAAAAAAACAATAGAAATACATACTATAAAACTTAGTCCACATTTATATTATCTTTAGAATAAGTTAATTAAACTTGCCATGCTTAGATTTAATTCTTACTCTCATTTCATTTTTATATTCTTTTTTTCTTTAATAAGTAGATTGATTAGTCTTTATTAAACATAGTTACAAGTGGAAGGTCGATAGTTAAATTCTTACAATGGGTTGCCCATCTCCAATTCATAATTTCTTATACCTTTTCTATAAGGTTGGAGTAGTTTATAATGGTACTTGATTCAAAGTCTACAATATTGGATGGTGAGACACAATAACTAATTACTAATTTATTGAAATGTTATAAAAACCAAAGAAATACATACACGACACTAATTCAATACCTTTCTATTTTTCTAATTATGTCGTAAGTGTTTTTGTTCTCGAGGCTATCCATCCATCAACCTGTTTATTGTGCATTTGTCAAGTCTATCATTCATCCATCCATCATTCCAAGCAATGATGTATGCTCATCATTTTGTTGAAGATTCCTAGAGACACTACAACATGCATCTCATATAGGTGTTGCCTTCTATATCTTCCTGGTTGATCATTTCTTCTGCATGTACATAGTATGGTAACAACTGTAACATGAGAATGACTAGGTCCATGGTCATGGTTACGAGAGATGACTTACCTCGGTGACACTGATAAACAACACATGCCTTTGTTAGGAAACATGGGGCTTTGTTGGGAAAGCTTCATAGTATGTGAAGCTCAAGTTCCAACATTATAATTTTATCTCTTACTAATTTATTTTTTCATTATTTACCACAAAATTGACTTATATGTATCCCTTCCCTTCTTTGTTGATAATGTAGTGGTGAACATATAATGGAAGTCTTGGGGAACATGAGGATGAGTGACACTCTCCTCCATGGCTAGGGTTTACCCTAGCTGCCATATCGTTGGAGCAAAGTCATTATGACCACCGTTGAAGCTATGTTGACCTTATCGCAAGAGAAAAGATACCACCTCTCACTAGCATATAGGGGTTCGGGGTCTTGGATACTCGAGATTGTCTGAAGCAAAATTTGTTGTCATTAAGGAATTGTTGAAGCTACTCGTCACCTCTAGCTAGATCCATGTCATTCATCCAAGGAAGAATGGGAGATGCCAGGACCTTGGAGATGGAGGCATTTAACTCTCTAATCCGCTTCCCAAATCCAATCAAAAGAAAGAAACCCAAGAAAGAAGATTTGTAAAATGGTTTGAAGTCATACCTTAGTTGGATCTCCCATCTTTGGAGCCAAGAAGGAAAGCCCTTGTTTTCTTTGAGCATGCACGGATTGGAAAGTTTACAGGCCTCTACCCTAGTCCAAAAGTTGTGGAAACTTGGGTCATTGAGCAGTGGTCCCCCAATATTAAAGGACATGTATTATCATTTGTTTATGGTCGAGGTTATTTTGTTTTTCTCTTTCTCAATAAAGAAGAGAAGGATTTGATCTTTCACTCTGGTCCATATTTTATGGGATCTAAGGGAATGTATATGTTTTCGTGGTCTCTTGACTTCAATCCAGAAGAGGAAATTATAACAGCCCCGCTATGGGTTAGATTGCCTCACCCCCCTTTGGTTTTCTAGGACGATTCCTCTCTTGGAGATATTGGAAACAAATTCGGTTGATTCATTGTTTGAGTATAACCAAAAGGAAATTTGTTTTCGTGTGTGAGAGTATGTGTGGAAGTGGATTTGGAGAAGGGACTACCAGAGGATTTTCAAATTAATATAGATGGGTGGAACCATCATTAGACACTATATTGTAATCATATTTCATTCAAGTGCATTGTATGTCATATTTATGGAAAATTTTCCAAAAACTTTCCAAAAATCCAAGAGGATCAGCCTCCCTCAATTTTGATGGATGGTGTAACTAGGAATAGTTACGAGGTCAAGTAATCAAATGGGTCTCAAGAGTTTGGTTGCTTTGGTAAGTCTTTAGTTCTTTGTCCTTCCATGCCTCCAAAGTTGTCATTATTTCTATCTCAGTCGAAGCCCTATGCATGTTCTTCGAGCTTCTCTCGGGATTTAGAGGGTTATGAGAATGGTTACAGGTTTTGTTAATGTTTAAGCCGTTATTATAGTTGTTTTCATTTCATTAGATAACAATAGCATAATCCAAGATCACTGAGAAATACACAATCACAAGAGACACAACATGTATCCTGGGAAACCCTCTAGGGGAAGAAAACCCAGCAAAAATTCCTTAATATAGATAGCCAATACAATGCCAAGAGATCTCTTAAACTAATACAAAAACTCCTCTCCTAGATATGTGCCACTCTCTCTCTCCTTCTTCTCCAGCAGCAGATCCGAAACTTGTCTCTCAAATGAGCAAGTGAGTTGTGTCTAAGTGAGGCGTTGGCCTCTTTATTTATACAAGTCTGGCATGTGTGAAGTGTCTCTTCACTGACATGGCCGACTTCTCAAACTGGATGGGTAAACCCACCTTTATTATATTTATGGGCCTCTTTAATATCTGTTGGGGCTGACTTCTTATTCTGCCTATTACAATTGTCTTTTGACCAATCTGCAAAAGGGGATTTGGTCTTATTACAATAACCGACATGATCAATTCATAATGGGGATTGATCCGATGAATAATATATCAAATAATAATTAGAATACTCTTTGCAGTTACATTATTTCAATAGGCTTGTGAGTAGATCCTTGGATCTAGGTGC
The DNA here is from genome assembly GCA_009831015.1 of Picea engelmannii. Taxonomy (NCBI): domain Eukaryota; kingdom Viridiplantae; phylum Streptophyta; class Pinopsida; order Pinales; family Pinaceae; genus Picea; species Picea engelmannii. The sequence goes on from ML777972.1 coordinate 620,375, forward strand.
TTTACGAGGTGATGGTATTGGTATTGACATTATAAATCCTAGGGTTGAAGGGCCTTCCAATTGGAATTATGTGGTGGTTTCAGGAGATATAGTTGAAGGCGATGCAAAAGGAGGTGAGGAGGTTAGAAAGGTGAGAAATAGGTATCTGAAACAAAGAGTTGGGCCAATAAATCTGGTGTTAGGGGAAGAAATTAAGATATGGTGTTAGGGAAAATCATGCTCTAGTGGGATGATTTCTTAGGCTCCATATCAGGGAGAAGTCCTCGAGGGATTGGATTGTGACCAGATGGGAGCCTCTATTAAGTTATTCTCTAACTTTTTATGTGATGTCTCGAGGATGGTTGATGTTTATCCTAAGATCCTCTCCAGGTGTGGAGAAATTTTTGAGGGTTCAATGGAGTTGGGATTCTAATCTGCTTTCTTTGAAGCATTGGTCTCCTTTCTTTGATGCTAGATAGGGAAGAATAGATACAGTGCTAGTGTGGGTAAAACTACCTCGACTTTTGATCGATTTTTGGTCACCTAAATTTTTTAGGGAGATTGGGAATGCATTGGGACGACTCATAGATGTAGACATGTCATTCAAGGACTCTGGCATTATGTCTATTGCTCAAATTATAGTAATAAATGATTTGAGGGAGTGTTTTTCCACCAACATGACTTGCAAAGGGGTAGTAGGGATTTTAAGCAAACTTTATATTATTATGGGATCTTATTTAGGTGCCATCAATTTCATAAGTATGGGAATTTGGATGTAGATTGTATGTTGCCTTTCAAACGGTAGGATATAGTTCATAGAGGATTTGTAGAAGGGAGTTTATTTGATGGGCACAATAAAGGTGGGTGGTATTCCTGCTAGGATGGAAGATCCGGTGTTAGACCCTCTAGGTGGTGGGGTTGATTTATCAGTGGAGACTCTAATGGTGTTTGTGAACATCACTATGGTTGAAGCATCCCCCACTCCTTTGGTGTTTTCACCCTCCCCTTCAATGGTTCAAAGGGTTTCTCAAGACCCTAGTGGATCGACTCCCATACACAATCTCTTCTCATCGACTGAAAGAGGTAAGCCCATTGGGAATTTGGCCTCTCTTAATTTTATTCAATAACCTGGTAATGGCCTTTTATTTGGGACTCGTGGTCATGCAAAATTGTGGCACTTTGAAAGTTGGGAAAATGGTTTTATTTCCCAATTTATTCATGTATGCTACAAGTGTCTTCTTTCTCTTCATGCACATTTTTTTTACATACCTAGATCCCAAATCTGGCTCCATGGCTAGCTTCTATGGTTCATAATATTTCCATAGATTTCTCTTGATCCCCAAACGAACTTCTGAGCAAGGAGTTATGCCTTCTGGAAGTAAACTGGTGTCAAAATTTTACCTTATCTGTTTCAGATATAACTTTCTCATACGAGCTCTGTTTTGTGCCCGGAGTAGCTCGTTGTATAGATCTCTTCGAGTTCTATTATTTAAGCTACATAGATAGAGTGTACTAATGGTACACTTTATTCTTATGGGTTTTGATTTCCTAAAAATGTCGTTTTGGCCCTCAAAATTGCTCTGCAAGTTAATCACCTTTGAAAATCACAAAATTTCATATAAAATTGTTTGTTTTTACCATTTTAACAGTCTTTTAATATGAGCCATAGATCTCAAATAAGAAGAAATATCAACTATTGATCCACTACACCTTTCCAAACCTTGTTAATCAATCTCAACCATTGATCAACATCTCGAAGTAATCTGGACCGTTGATCCAAGCTCCATCGACGATCCGCATTTTCCTTTGGATGCACACAACAGTTTTTCAAAAATTTTGACCCGACCGTTGACCATCGACCCTTTCCTTTGGAAATCAAATTGTTGTACACTGTTAAATTGGCTGACCCGACCATCGACCATCAGTTGTTGGATATTTTCATTGGTCGATGAAACACTTCATCAATTTGACCGACCCGACCATCAACAATTCTTGTTGGCATATGAAAACGCTTCTCCAATTTGGTCGACCCAACCATCATCCATCGACCATTTCTTGGCTAACATGACAACTATGTTGATGTGGCATGGGACGTGGATGTTGATGATTCATATTTTATGACCAGAATGAAATGACTACAGATTATTAACATGTGCTTAACATAAAATAACAAAGATACAGTAAAACTGGTTTTCAATTCAATAAGGAAATAAGCTAAAATTGTAAAATGCAACGGAAACAAGCTTGTTGGAATGGTGGTGGCTTATCTCTAAGAAGAGATGTGACGGTTGCGCTCATTCGCAAGAAGATGATTACAATGAGGCTTTGAAGGCCTTTTTACAATAAACAAAAATGCCAAAAACCCTAGACATCCAAAAACCTAACCCTAGGAGATGAAGTGCCAAAAGTCATGTGGGCTCCGTCTGGGTTAGTTAGTACATCAACTTCTCGGGGTTGTAACTTTTGCATACGATCTTCGTTTTAGGCGTATGATAGCCCGTTGAAAAGGCATCGTCGAGGAGATTCATTTTGGGGTCTCAATCATGCCTTTGGCTATCATTAAGAAGCTCGATCCTGAAAAACCTTCATTTAGGCCCTCAAAATGGCCCCAAATGTTAAAACTGCTAAAAATAGTAAATTGCCAAAATTGTCAGAAAACTGTTTTGAGCCAGTTGGAAAAGGTGGGTGGCCACTGATATCCACTTGGATCAATCCTCCCTCCTTAGGAAGCAATGGTCTCCATTGCGTTGATTTCCCCCATCAGATGAGGAAATTTCTGATGAATTTGGCCCCAGGTGAGCCACTTGCCTTGGTGCAGGAGCTGCCCTGCTTTGACAACTCGATAAAGTTGGATCCTTTGTTTTCGAGTGCCCTTGATCTGTGTGTCCACAATTTGATCACTGGATGCATGTTGTATGCAGTCGGGGTTGATCTCTGTTGGTGTCAGCTTCTCTGCTACATCTGAGGTGTCCAATAATGGTGGGAAATAAGGGCAAAGGAGATCTACATTGAACATTGTGTGCAAGCCAAGGAAAGGAGGAATGTTGAGCTCAAAAGAATTATCCCCCACGACCTTGGTGATGGTGTACGACCCATAACAGAGTGGGAAAAGCTTCTGATGGGGTCATGTAAGACATTCTTTCTGCAAGTGCAACCAAACTTTGTCGCCCGCCTGAAACTTATGTGGCACCTGATGTTGATCATGGCGCTGCTGGTACTTGTCATTGGACTTCTGTAGGATATCCTAAACCTATTGGAAGATTTGTTGCATATGCTCAATGAACCGGGTGGCTTTGTCAACTTCATTTGGAGCAGGAGATGAGTCGGTCGAGGTGACCGGAAGGGGAAGTGCAACATCTATGGGAGCCAATGGTTGGAATCCCAACCCCACCTGAAAGGGGTTGTGGTGGGTTGAGCTATGCAGGGCTCAGTTGTAGCTATGTTCGACATAGGTAAGGCTCTCATCCCATGTGCGAGGGTGCTTTAAATTATACATGCGAAGGACATGCACAATCATTCGATTTATGACCTTGGTTTGGCCATTTGTCTGGGGGTGGAAGGCCGTGGATTTGGTGAGCTTGGTGTCCAACAGTGACCAGAGGCTCGACAAGAATGTGTCGAGAAATCGACTGTCCCAATCTGAGACAATGGTTTGTGGGATTCCAAAATGTACCCAAACTCGTTCAAAGAAGAGCTTGGCAGTGGCCTCTATTGTGATGTTCTTCTTGCAGGCAACTAGAATCGCCATCTTAGAAAAGAAATCAACAACCACAAAAACATAGTCATTTCCCCACTTGGTGGGCGGGAGGCCCGACATGTAGTCCATTGAGATGGATTCCCATGGCCTGTCAGGAGTAGGAAGAAGGGTGTATAGGCCCTGATTCTTAGTGGTCGGTTTGGCAATAACGCAGGCAGTGCAAGACATGATATACTTGTTGACCTCCTGTTGAAGTTTCAGCCAGTAGGAATGTTTATGTAGCATCACCACTGTCTTTTCAATGCAGAAGTGTCCTGCCACCCGACTGTAGTGGGCTTCCCAGATCAGCTTCGCTCACTTGATGGAACACAGATATGGCCCATATGACACAACAACCCATCCTGAAGATGGAAATTATCGACAACTGCGTTTGCACCCAACATTTGGTAGGTGGTAGCGAAGTCTGGGTCTGTCTCATAAAGTTGGGGCCATCCAGAGGTCTCATGGCTAGCACCATGGTGAGTGTCGCGACTGGCGGTCTGTTGAGGCAATCATTGACGCGATTGGTGCTTCCTATTTTATACTTGATGTTGAGGTGGAATTGCTGCAAGTATGTGGACCACTTTTGATGGCGATCATTATGAAATTTTCCTTGTTTCTGGATGAATTGCAGTGGCTTATGATCAGTGTGGATAATTGTCTCCTTCCCAATAATGTAATGTCTCCACTGGCGGCAGGCTTGCACAATGGAGTACATTTCTCTATCGTAAGTAGGGTACTTACGTGCAACATCTGATAGTGTCGCACTATGATAGGCCATGGGGTGGTTGTGTCGAGTGAGAACGGTGCCCATTGCATAGTCTAAAGCATCTGTCTCGATCTCAAAGGGTTGTTGCAGGTCTAGTAGTGAAAGTACTGGGACTGAGCACAAGCGTTGCTTCAAATCGTCGAACGCTTATTGTTGGGACAGGACCCATGCAAATTTCGCCTTACTACCACCCCTGGTTATTTGGCCGAGGGCCCATGCAATATGGGAGAATCCCAACATGAACCTGCGGTAGAAATCGGCAAGGCCCAAGAAGCTCTGAAAGCTCAGTGAGTGTGGTTGGGGCTGGCTAGTCACGAATGACTTGGATTTTGGTTGGATCCACATGTACGCCATGCTGATCAATTATGTAGCTCAGGTAATGGACCCTGTCCATGCCGAAGGAGCATTTTTCCAAGTTGGCATATAGCTTGTGCTGCCGCAGAGTGTGCAGAACCTGCTGAATATGCTGCAAGTGTTGGACCCAAGTCTTGCTGTAAATGAGAATGTCATCTAGATACACCACTACAAAAGTATTGGTGAATGGTCGTAGGATATCGTCCATCATCCTCATGAAAGTGGTTGGAGCATTTGTCAAACCAAATGGCATGACAAACCATTCAAAAAGGCCTTCCTTTGACTTGAAGGCGGTTTTCCATACATCTGTTTGTTCTATCGGGACCTGGTGGTATCCAAACTTCATATCAATCTTACTAAAGTATTTGGCCCCTGTGAGTTGATCAAAGAGGTCGTCGATTCGGGGAATCGAGTACTAGTTTCTGACTGCGATTTTATTCAGAACTCAGTAATCAATGCAGAGTCGCTAGGTTCCATCTTTCTTCTGTACCAGCACAATTGGGCTCCCGCAAGGTGATGAGCTGGGATGGACGTGCCCTTGTGGATCAGTTCTTGGATCTGTCACTTGATCTACTCATTCTCTAGCAGAGAGCAGCGATAGACTGGCCCATTGGGAAGCAGTGCGTCAGGGGTTAGATCGTTGGGGTGCTTGACCTGGTAGTGAAAAGGTACCCCGATAGGTGAGGAGAAGATATCTGAGTATTCTTCCATGACCTTATATACTTGCTTCTGCTGTGTGGATAGGTCGATCACAAAGACCCTGGATGTGGCTATGATCTTTCGCTTATTCTGAGAGCGAATCACGAAGAAGACAAACTTCCCCATCTGAGAGATGACCTTCCTACATTTCTTTGCAGAGATCAAGGACATAACACTAGGTGGGACTGCCTCGGGTATCCTGTACAATTTCCTGTTCAAAGTAATAATAACACTGCAAGGCCTAGACTCATATACAACATGACGTTTCGATAAATAAGGTTGGCCCAAATAACATCACAAACTTCGAGAGGAGCAACATCACACAATACCTCGCCTTTGAAGGGCTTGATGTTGTACGACAATCGACATTTTTGGCTAACGTTGATCCAAGTGGATATCTGTGGTCACCCACCTTTTTCGACTGGCTCAAAATAGTTTTTTGGCAAATTTGGCAATTTACTATTTTTAGCAGTTTTTAACTTCCGGGGCCATTTTGAGGGCCTAAATGAAGGTTATTTTATATCAAGGTTCTCAATGATAGCCAAAGGCATGATTGAGGCCCCAAAATGAATCTCCTCAACGATACCTTTCCAACGAGCTATCATACGCCTAAAATGGAGATCGTATGCAAAAGTTATGACCCCAAGAAGTTGATGTACTAACTTACCCAAACGGGGCCCACATGACTTTTGGCGCGTCATCTCCTAGGGTTAGTTTTTTGGATGTCTAGGGTTTTTGGCATTCCTATTTATTGTAAAAAGGCCTTCAGAGTCTCATTTTAATCATTTTCTTGCGAATGCGAGTAGCCGTCACATCTCTTCTCAGAGATAAGTTACCACCATTCTAGCGAGTCTTTCACTTTGTATTTTTTCAGTCTCTGTACATTTATTTGATTAGTAGAAATCGTGTATTACTATATATCTGTGTTTATGGTTGCATCTCTGATACATTTCTATTATATTATTGAATATCTGTGATATCTCTGTGCATTTCTTTATTATATATTCGTTCTCATTTCATGTCAAAAATAATCTGGATCAGTGGTATCAGAGCAGGTTGCTCTTGATCGTTTTTTCAGTGCATGTCCCCAACAAGGTCCGAGTATAGCAAGTTGGGTCTCGAGCTTGTCTCTCTTGAAGATAATTTCTCTTGCACACCCAAGAAACCCTCAATGGCAGAAGAAAAGAAAAACGACGGAGCAGACGATCCTATCAATCTGTTGCTTGAGCAAGCTCTCACGCGACAGAGGGACGAAATGATGGAGATTTTTTCACACATCCTTCAACGCCTACCGATAGCAGCATGCACATCTTCATCAAGTGGCCACTTTGGAGGCACCTCACCTTTCAAGGTACAATTTAATTTTGATATTCCTGTATTTGAAGGACAGATAGATGCAGAAGCCCTAGAAAAATGGTTCACTATGCTAGAAGGTTATTTCTTTGTTCACAATTTTTCCGACAAAGAAAAGATCACCTTCGCACTCCTTAAAGCTCTCCCTCATGTCAAACATTGGTGGGAAACTTACTGGGAGAAAATTTCCACAGAGGAGTCTGGAATATATGGGGTCGATCCCACTTGGGATTTTTTTGTGGATGCGGTAAAGGAACAATATTACCCTGTTGGCAAATATGAGGACCAATACATGAGATGAACCACACTACGGCAAGAAAGGGGCCAAACAGTTCTGGAGTTCACCAATACCTTCCATACCTTGTGCACCAAGCTGGGTATCAAAGACTCCGAGTGACATTTGGTTCTGAAATACTGTGGGGCTCTAGACAGATACATCCAGACTGAAATGGATTTTATGGACATCTCATCACTCGGTGTTGCTTATCGATATGCTGTTAAAATTGAGCAAAAATTTAGGCACCAGAACAAATGAGAGTTTGGGTCTCCAAATCCACAACAACCAAAGTATGACAAAGACGACCCTAACAAACAGTCTCCCGAAAACCAGTCCAAGACACAGGAAAAGAAGGGTCACGGGAAGACAAAGAAGGACACCGAAAAATGGTGCGAGTTCCACAAAATCCCCTGACACAACACTAATGAATATCGCTCAAAACAGTCATTGGTGGCCTAGATCAAAGATAAAGAGCCGAACCCTGATTCAGAATCTGATTCTGAAAATAATGGTAAAGGATAGATCATTGATGCAGACCCCACTGCTATTGTCGCGACCACAACAATTCAACCAGAAGAACCAACAGATCCCGAAGAAGGGGAACACCTTTTTCATTCACAGATGTGGGTGAAGGGGACCCTGCTGCATTTTCTTGTTGATAGTGGAAGCCAGAAGAACCTCATCTTAGCAGAGGTCGTTAAACAGTTGGGATTGTCGACAAGACCACACCCACAACCATACAACATTGGGTGGCTTCACCAAGGACGAGATCTATGTGTCAGCCAATAATGTCAATTTTCATACGACATCCAACCCTTCGAGGATGAGGTATTATGTGATGTTGCCCCACTGGATGTCTTTGATGTTCTCTTGGGCCAACCATATATGTGGAATCACCATGCTGTTTATGAGTCTCAACCTTGCAATGTCATTGTTTCTCTGGGGAGTCATCTCTACAGAATACCAGAGGTAGTTCCAACTACTGTTCCACCTAAAAAGTGTCGCAAGGTAGTAACTCATACCGCAAAATTTAGCTTCTTCACAATCTGTTCAAAAGGAGAACAGAAGGACACTGCAACCACTACAACCTCGCCCCAAGCACCTTCTATCCAACAGAAGCAGGTCAATAAGGCTACAAAAAAGCACAAAGATTCCTTCTACAAACCATCCTCTCATGTAGCCCGACTTGTTGAACAACCTCAGCCTTAATAGGTTCATGATAGACTTCCACAAACTGAGCAACACGACGTCTCCAGCAAGGCAAGCAACTCGCCAAGATGCAGATTCAGCAAATGATTTTCTCTCTCCCCCAGGAACTCAACGCAATGGAGACCATTGCTTCCTAAGGAGGGAGGATTGATCCAGGTGGATATCGGTGGCCACCCACTTTTTTTGACTGGCTCAAAACAATTTTCTAGCAAATTTGGCAATTTACTATTTTTAGCAGTTTTTAATTTCCAGGGCCATTTTGAGGGCATTTTGAGGGCCCAAATGAAGGTTTTACGAGATCAAGGTTCTCAATGATAGCCAAAGGCATGATTGATCCCCCAAAATGAATCTCCTTGATGATACCTTTCCAACGAGCTATCATACGCCTAAAACAGAGTTTGTATGCAAAGTTACGACCACGGGAAGTTGATGTACTAACTTACCCAAACGGGGCCCACATGACTTTTGACACTTCATCTCCTAGGGTTAGGTTTTTGGATGTCTAGGGTTTTGGGCATTCTTGTTAATTGTAAAAAGGCATTCAGAGCCTCATTGTAATCATATTCTTGTGAATGCGAGTAGCCGTCACATCTCTTCTCAGAGATAAGCTGCCACCATTCTAGCGAGTCTTTCACTATGTATTTTTAAAGTCTCTGTACATTTCTTTGATTAATAGAAATCGTGTATTACTGTATATTTGTGTTTATGGTTGCATCTCTGATACATTTCTGTTATAATATTGAATATATGCGATATCTCTGTGCATTTCTTTATTATATCTCCATTCTCATTTCGTGCCAAAAATAATTCGGATCAAACGTGAAGATCACTTCCTTGGCGGAGCCATCCGATGGTGTAAGGTTGTGGGTGGGCTGTTGTCAGAAGGGCCAGCCGCTTGGTGACCTCTGCTGAGATGAGGTTCTTTTGGCTAGAACTATCCACGATGAAGTGCAGCGAGGTGACTTTTACCAACATCTGTGAATAGAAGAGGCGTTCTCCTTCTTCTGACTCGTCTGGTTCACCAGGCTAGAGCTTGGTGGTAGCAATAGTGGCACTAGGTTCTGCGTCAATGATTCGTCTTCCCCTTTCTAGTTCTGGCTCAGAGTATGAACTTGCATCTGATTAAGAGGTTTTCACTTTGGCCACCAGTGACTGCTTTGAGCGACAATCAACAGTGTTATGCCAAGGGCTCTTATGGAAGTCGCACCACTTTCCGGTATCTTTCTTTGTCTTTCTGGTGTCCTTCTTTGCTTGCATCTTGGATTGGTTGTCCTAATACTATCCATCTTTGCTCTGTCCTTTTTTCTTTGGGTTTGGGCTGCCCTTTCCTGGATTTTGTTGTGGGGGGTTCCCAGGCCCAAATTGTCGCATCTTTTGTTTGAGCTTCTGCTCGATTTTGACGGCATATCGAGAGGCCGCGCCCAAGGATGAGATGTCCAAAAATTCCATTTCGGTCTTGATGTATCTATGCAGAGCRTCATGATACTTGAGCACTAGATGTCTCTCCAAATATTTGATACCCAGCTTGGTGCGCAAGGTATGAAAGATATTTGTGAAATTTGGCACTGCTTGGTCTCTTTCTTGCTGCAATGTGGTCCATTTGGTATACAAGTCGTCATAACTTCCAACAGGGTAGTATTATTCCTTAATAACATCCCTGAAGGATTCCCAGGTGGTTGTGACTGTAACTATTGAGGGTTCCTTTGTTTCCTTTTGCTCACATAAAGTTTCCCACCAATCTTTGACATGGGGAATGACTTTGAGGTGACAATGAGTATGAGCAAAAACTTGCAAAGACGCAAAGTAAGACTTTCAATCACTGAAACCCAACCAAAAGAAAGATTCCAACTCAAGAATCAATCAATCATGGTGATATAAAGTTCACCCCAGGATACTAAGGAAAATCTAGGTGGTAAAATACAAAATGACTTACTCCATCAAAACATACAGGAGTTGTCGCAGGATAGGTATAAGACACAGTGCAATGAGCTAAGGTCGTCGGCTACTGGAAAAGAATAGTGTGATGACGTCACATTGGAATGGTAAATAAGAGTGCGACTCTTAAGGGTCATCGCAGGCTTCCAGTAGGGTACAGTTTGATGATCTCTGTAAATTTGGAAAATTTGGAAGAAAGGAAAAAAATCTAAAGTAACTTCTAAACCCAAGGAGTCTAGATGGATCACCCACAGACTTAGAGAATGAGAAATATCAGAAGAAGGTGAGCTAAAGGAAAATGGGAAGAAAAAAATAAAATGGAGGTCATATCCCCAGTATGGTCACCAATTTTTTTTATGGGACTTATCAGTAAATGCAAACATAAATATATCTCCCTAGATCCACCTAGATCTAGAACAAAACATAACAAAATATGATTCTTTCCCTAAGCTCTAAACAATGAGTTTATTATCTAGAAAGATATGAATGACATACCGTTTAAATGTTGCTTCCTTTTGTCGTCATTCTAGCTACACTCCAGTGCTACTATGATATCGAATATGCAAGGGAACACAAGCCAACCAAAGTGAAAGCAATATAATATACTCAAAGAGAACTTATGCATGTGATCAAGGAATCATACAATAAAAAAAAGTGAGTTTTATGGGTAAGAAACATATCATTGTATTATATTAAAGTGAAAGTGGAGATTACAACCAAATCCTTGATGTTGCAAGGTCCCCTTGCGATGACCCTTTTCTCCAACACACACACTTGCTCCAATCTTGAATGAAGAAGATCCACAATGACTTGATGAACTGAAATGAGGCTCTCAAGAATGACCCAATGCAAAATTCTCCATACAATCTTAGCCAATTCAACCCTCATTGACCTTAGCCTTTTCCATGAGAAGTCCTTCTTTATATAAGGCAAAGAGAGATGGTTGAAGATATTAGGATGATCGCACCAAATCAGAGAAGCGAGTAGGATCCCAACCATA
>ML777973.1:32058-55106 GCA_009831015.1 Picea engelmannii
TTATAATCATAGTTAGTATCTTGTATATATATAATAGTTGGTAGTTCACAGTTAGATTAGTGAAGTTAGTTTCTTTCTTTGTTTTATTAGTTTCTAGTTTCCTCAATTTTATTTAGTTTCTTTCATTTAGTTTAGTTAGATTTCTTAGCTCAGATCATTTCTCTTTGGTTTCCATACGAGACCTTAGAGCGGCCAACGGAGCCGTTAAACTCGTCAGGGTGGTCCATTCCAAACGGCTTGGGTTATTTAGACAACCCCGGACCGGTTCCACTCTCCCAGTTGACGGACGATCAATTTCGCCTGTCAACAGTAGTGGATAATTTTTTTATGGCTTTGAGTGTGTGGTCATGGAATTGATCTTAGACTATATTGCTGGAGTAAGGCAACATTCAAGACATAGAGTAATATTGGCTTGAGGTAAGGAAATCCTTGTGTTATCTATTGTGAGTAGTTTCTTGGTTTGTTCAAAAAATCCATAGTTTGATTGGGCCCAAGAGAGTAGATTCAATTTGTTAGAGAGAGGATTACTCATATCTTTTTGCAAATTTGTAAGGGAGATATAAGGGTAGCAATTGTATTTTTTTCTTGAAATTTCAGAGTTATAAGTGTTAGCACTAGGAGTCACCTTCAAATTGCATGGAAGGTGAGCCCAGTACCCATCAAGTTGTAAGTGAATGTAATGGTGTTTAAAGGGTCAAATGGAAAAGGACTCAAATGATAATGTTCTAACTCGGATAACAAGGATAGCATGCACCAGAAAATAAGGTCTTGTCTAATTTCAATCAGTAGTTTGGGAGTAAGTATGAATAGAGGGAAGACTTGAATGAGACAAGTGTAGGGGTTGTTGTAAACATCAGGTCCACAAAAGCCTAAGGAGGAAAGTTTCTTAACACAAGATCTTCTTGAACTGAGAAACTAAGGAAAATAAATAAATATCATGATAACATAATGATCAAACATCCATCATAACATCACCACAATCATTCATGTGAATCATTCAAAGCATGAAAATTTAGCATCATAAGCAAATAGGTTGAAAGAGAAGTTGATTTCTATTAGTCAAAAAGTCTTAAGTCTAGTGCATCACTAGATCACAGTTACTTCATCAAAATATTACAGTATAAGGGAGCCTTGCTCAACCATCTGAACCTACTAAAGAAAATGATATATCTATTTATAACAAAAGGGAGGCAGCAGCTGGAGGTACAAGCTAGCCTCCTTCCCTTGAAAAACTCTAAACATTTATTTGATATAACAACTTATCTAACCACCTATGCTATAAAACAGGAAAATGATGGTGACTAATCCAACTGAATTTCAAACTTATTTGATTCCCTTTTGTTGCGCAGCTCCCTGTTTTCCATGTGTCTTTCAAAGCATGTGGTTGTCTTCATGGTGCCAGTTGTTGTTTCTCCATCCTTCTTCATCATCAACTTATCCAAAAGTTGTTAGCTTGGTCCTCCTAGATCCCTAGTCTTTATTGGCAGCTTCATTGGGTAGCAAATCTAGGTAGCACACTACAAGGAGAAAAGGTAGCATCATTGTGTTGCATATGTGTACAGACTCTGCTCTCTGTGCAATATTAGGTAGCACCTATAGGTAGCACCTCTGTGTTGTGCCTGTGTGCAAACCTTTACCCTCTGTGAAATATTCGGTAGTGCCACTTACTCTGCATTTGTGTGCGAATTATTTGCCCTTTGTGAAATATTAGGTAGCACCATTGGGTAGTGTTACTTACGCTGCATCTATGTGCAGGTTTGGGTAGAGTTACAAAAACGCAGTGCCTTCAATCCTTGAACATGTGCAAAATAATTTGTGGTTTTTTATGATGACAAAACTGTTTTAATCAAGAGCCTTGACTGCACAATAGGTAATGCCTTCTACCAATGGGGAAGCTAGCACTTAGAAAAAACCCAAAACCCAAATAGTTAAGCACTTAGAAGCCTGTATGGATGGAAGAGATAATATTTTCATATTGGTTAACTCTCCCAAAAAGATACATCCTCAAAAAATGGAGCTTAACCTTTACCAGTTATTTTGTCATTTTGACACTTAACATCATACTCTTTTTGGTAGAAAGAGGATCTTCAATTGACACATCAGACTTCTTCTTCTTAGCATTGACGAGCTTCTTTGGTGTAGTTGTGCTCTCCTTAGTTGTTGGTTTGTCATCCTCAATGGCAGCTTCAACCAACACCTGTAAATTTCTTTGGGCTACCTCATCTTGAAAGTGCTTCAGCTCTGCCTTTAGCTTCCTATTCTGAGACTGAAAGTCTATGTTCTATCTGTAAAGATTCTTTAAATGTCTATGAAGGTGCTTAGCTATTCTTTTTGTGAACCTTTCCAAGTCAAGGGTGTAACTATAGCCATCCATAATCTCTTTCATCTGAGCCAAGTAGACCTTATTTTCTGCTTTAAGGCGAGCTATTTATTTTCTTTCATCTCTAAGCTTCTTGATAAGTCTTGTGTAGGTCTAACTGTCAGGAGGAACAGTGGCATGCACAGTCTCACTAGGATTTATCTTAGACTCCTCTTCCTTCTGCATGGGAATTGTCTTGTCTACCTCATCAGGTTCTTTAATGGCTTTACTTTTATTCTTCTTTCTCTGCACAAGGGTTTCATCTTTTCTTTCAACAGGCTTCTCAATGCCTTTATCGGAGGTTTCTTCTTTCCTCTCCAAAGGTCTTTTAGTACCTTTACCCTTACCCTTCTGTATAAGGGTTTCTTGTTTCCCTTCAGTAGGTTGAGAACTACCTTCACCCTTCTTCCTCTGAATAAGGGTTTCTGATTTCTCCTCCACAGGCTTTTCGATGCTTTTTCCTTTCTTCTTTTGAATAGGGGTTTCTGGTAAGGACTACTCTTTGAAAACCTCCTTAGGAATTGATGACCTTATGAAAGGTCTTTTACCCTTGATTTCGATTGATGGAGGAGAAGAGGGAAATATAATCTTCTTCCCTCTCTTGGATGTATCTTTGGTAGAAGAAGGCATCTCTTCTAACCCTGGTGGAGGAGGTGGTGAAAAATATTTGTGTGGAGAAGGACAAACTTCCTCCTCAGCTTTTGTGACCTGCTTGCTAATCTCTAGAACTTAAACAGGGGCTCTGCCCTTTCTCTTCCTACTGGTCCCTTCTTTAGAAGTACTAGTGGGTGACAAAGGACTTGCCCTTTGTAATTGAGGAGTTAGTGCAATATCCAACTTAAAATGAGAATTAACAACAAAATTCTCCCACAAAATCTCTTTTTTAACCAATTCCTCAGAGACCAGCATTCTGATTAGTCTAGAGAGGAAAAGGCTAGAATCCACATCCTTGGATTTGGCTTGTATCATGTCTGACATTTTACCCATGCTCCTCAACAAGTAATAGGGAATATTCATCTCAACCTTACCAGTAAAATGTAGCAACAACTTTATATGGTACTGGTATAATGTGTTAAATCTCCCTTCGCAAGTAAAATATCTCTATATGATCTTCAATAATCTGTCAAACTGTTCAATCAATTGACTCCTTGGCATACTTTTTGACAAATCATTGGCTTGATATTCAGGTTTAAAGAGATCCTTTTCATATGCTGAACTTAAAACCATGGCTTTGAACCACTTTTCACCTATAATGGGGATCCATGTTGCAGCTGAGATAGAAGCTTCAGTGACCTCAAACTCCAAATCACCAACCTTGGTTTTCCTTCCATCAAACTGCAATGCAAACTGTCTTTCTACCTCTGGATGGCCTCTCTGCATGTTATGACAGAAAGAGAGGCACCCTACTCTTTGAAAGGCCTCTCTTGCTATGGGTTTTGTATCAAAAAGATACATGTCCACCAGTTCTATCCTAACCACCTTGCCACTTTTGTGTGTCTTCCTTGATTGAGGAGTCTCCATTTCTAAAAAATGAGGGTTTTTAAGAGGCTTAGAGGATGGTAATGACTAGGAAGGCTTTGAATCGGACTTCAAATATATAAGGTTGACCCTTTTAGATAGACTGATGCTAGTAGGCGACTTTAGGAATTACACCCTTAGGCTTATACAGGTATTCTGGAGTGTAAATAGTGAGGGAGTAATCCAGAAATGGCCCTTTGCAATTGAGTGAAAATGCTAAACTCCAAGATGAAAGGAAACAAGGAAGGCAGAGAAGGTTTATGCAATGCCTCTGGGTAGCGCAATGCATACATAGAGGATAGGCTATTTACAAGTTTTCGATCTAAATGACTGAGGCAGGCAGCAATAAACTAACTTAGACGCAAGCATTGAAGATACAGGTCTAGAAAAGAAAGAAGACTAGGCTACCATGCGAAGACAAGCCCCTTACGACTGTGTAAACTTGGCCAACCAAAACCCAAGCGCAAATTCCTTGTGAAAATTAATATGCAGAGGGGGGGAAACACGAGATACCTATGAAGTCGACACCTCTTGGATCCTTGAATGAAATATCAGGATGAGATTGTGAAAACTTCATCCCTTGAACCTACTTTTGTCTCGAACTTGGTCTCCTTGTTGTCACCTGATTAGACTTGTGAATTTGCGCAGCGCATCACTGTTGATATTTTCAAAAATATAAACCGTTACCAACGCGCATAAATGAAAGATATGGTAAGCATATTTAACTAACTGCTGGAACTAAAAACAAGGGACATGACAACAATCGTGGCAATCATGACTTGAGGTGGAAGTATGACAAACTAGATAGGCGCTACAGAACTGCCTGATGAGTAGGCAGTGTTTCCAATTCAAAAAATGATTAGAAAATTAAGAGAGGATGAAGAGGCATGCTTATGAGGTCATGAGTGAGGAGAGAGGAGAGTCACATCAATCGAGTCATGGGAGGGGTCGACCTAGGGACAAGTCATGAAGGGGACCAAAATGAGTCATGAGCTAAAATGGTTCAAGGATCAAAACCAATTTGAGGATCAAATTAGAGATCAGACTCAAACACTTTAATCATATAAGGGGTCCTACCAAACATAAATTTTAAAGGGATGAGACCTTAAAAGAAAAATTAGAATCTAAGGCTCGAAAAAAGATTGAAAACAAACTAAAAGACCCAAAGCAATTTAGTGTGATAACAATAAGGTTGAAATTTTTGTATGGAGTTAGAAGGGAGTTTTCTCCATTCTAATTGATTGTATTAGGAGTTATAAGATGTATTTTTTTGCTTTTTTTTAATATATATAAAGGAATCATAAGGGTTCTTGCACTAATTTTTTTTTGGAGTTATAAGGCGTTTTCATTTTTTGCAAAATTGTAATTGTTGTTATAAGGCTTTTTTGGAAGTTATAAGGGGTCCAACATACTTGATAAAACTACTTTTTGTATCAATTCCAAGACCTGCTAGAAATTGAATAAGGGGGTATTACGATATTTATGTGTGTGTGTTAGTCATTATTGGTGTTTTGTCATAATGGTGGTTTCATTTCATTATCTTTCATTTTTTTGGCACTCATATGCAATGACGACAATAAAAAAAATCCACTCATGAAAAGAAGGCCACAAATAAAAAATACACAAGCACTCTAATCATTGAAGGACAATTCCAATTAGATTTTTTCTTGATGTTTCATTAGCTTCCCTAATTCTATAATACAACAGTTCTTTTGCATTTGTAATAAGTCTTTTGACTTTTTGTTGAAGATTTTGAAGTTGTAAGCAAGCATTTTTTACTCATGTTTTTGTACAACCCGCGTGAAATAGAATAAGGGGGTTCTCAAAGAGGTCACCTTCATAGTTTTTAAGGTGTTCTAAAAGAAGTATTCACACTTTTTAAGTCTTACAACTCTTGCATATTCAGCACACTTCATAATGGCTAGGATTGAAGAAATATTTACTCTACTACACACATTAATCAACTCAACTTTGGAATCTACGATTTCAATAAACAAAATCACTCTCAATACAATGCTCACCTACTTACAAGTCATGCATAGAAAGGTTGATATGTTCAAAGTTTAAAAAAAAATGTTATCGGATGAATTGAGTCTCCTTCAACATCAAAAATATGATCTCATATTTCTTCAACATAATCCATTATTTGGATTACCTATGGAAAATGAACAAGAGGACATTGAGCATGTTCCAACTATGAATCAATTCAAGGAATTTGATGTAAATAATGAATATGAATTACATGGTGACACTCAAATAAGAGATGAAGACACTAAGGTGAATAATGAACTTAAGCAACATGAAGATGAGTTGGATAAAGTCACTGAAAATACAGAGAATGACATCATGATCGATAAAACTAAGGATAAGCTTAAGTATGATGCAGCTAAAATTGTTAGATCTTGGGAAGAATTGCAACTAAAAAGGAATCGATATGGCTTAGGATATGAAAAGAATGTTGAAAACCTTTTTCATATTCTGGATTATTGCAAACCAATTACATTTGTGAGCAGTGGTTTTTTGGATGATGTTAAGGAACATGTACATGATGTTGTTGTAATTAGAGATAATCATGATGGTAATGATGATGCAAATGTTGATGCAGTTAAGGATGATCATGATGTTCATTTAGTTTCTAAGGATGTTGATGTTTCTATAGGTATTGCTTATTTTTATGATATTAATGATCAATTGGATGAAGAACCCATGTAGTGCCAACACTGTCACCGGTTTGGCCATGATGAGTCAAACTATTTTGATCTTCACTCGTGCAGTCTTTGTGGGAAGAAAAATCACCTCTCTGAAAGGTGTCATAAGAGAAAGAAAATTTAGCGAAAACATATTCATTTTCAATGGTTAGGGAATTGGTGTTGGAGTTTAGAATCCAAGCTATTGGAGTAGTCTTGTCGATGGGTTCATACACAGTTTCAACCATGTTTATGAGGAACAATTTCTACAGTGGATGGTTATGATTATTTTTTATTTAATGATTTGAGGGAAAGATTAGGGCCCACTTGAGTTTTTTCTTTTAAGTTGAAGATCGAGTCTTTTGAATCCACTCAAATTCATTTTGAGTACCCCTTTTCACTTTTAGGGGGGGTATATTTGATGATACAGACTTCTCACTTTTTAGTTGACAAGGGGGAACTTAGTGATGATATGTCAAAATTCAAGTTTCAAAGTCTACCTTGATGGTTTTCAATTCATTTAGGACGATGTTTTTGAGGATGATGATGATTGATTCATAATAAAGAGTACAAAATCGATGGTTTTCACATCAATCATTTTTGGGATTGATTTTGAAAATGGATGATGGATTCATGATTTTGGATGCATTTATTCAGAATGATTATATTTTATACTTGATTATTGATTTAATGACTTGGATTTGGATTGGTCAGTTTGACCTTTAGAGGAATTTCGTCGAGACATTTCAGCACTTGGTAGTTTTGACAAATTCAAGATTATGATGGATTTCAATCACCTTGTGACTTTGATGGTGGTTCGACAATTCGACACTTTGATCGACAATTCAGATTTTTGATAGTACTAGAGATTCACCTGGTTTACTACCCACATGATTTTTATGGACAGAAGATTTTATGGATACAGGGTTTGTATGCCTTTCAATACTTCTTTCTGTTAGCAGGATTATTGATAGATTTTTTGTTTGTCGATTTCTAAGAGCAGTTTGTGAAGTTCTTTGTTCACTTGATATTCTTGAAAGTTTACAAGGATGATCTTTGGATATAGGAGAGGACAATTGTTTCTTCTGCATTTGTTCTTGGCACATTCAAGATTATCAGGCATTTTCAGGATTTGGGATGTGTTTGACATGTAGCCAATTCACTTATCATTAGGGTTTGGTCTCATCAATTTTGGGTTCGTTGTAGTGAACACCTACAAGTTGTATATCTCATTTGTTACACAATGAGTTTTATAGACTTAGTTTCAACATCCACTTTTGGTGGTTTTTCAGGCAAATATTCATCTATACTCATGAGATTTTAGACCATGTGTTATAAGTTGAATACTTATCAGTTTTTGCACTAGTCTTTGTTGTTGAGATGATACATTTGTATGGACTTAAGATTAAGAGGGGGTTTGTTAGAAATAGTCATAAATCCTAAATAGACATTAACAACCATTTAGTTATAATATGATTGTGAGGTCGTTATATTGAGATGTATTATAAATGTACCAATGATGTACATATGAATTGATTCTTCTTGGTGCATTTTCATCCATTCTTGATTTTCTTGGTTATTTTCTTGCTCTGTATTTTTATCATCAACAAGGGAAGACAAGTAAAATACTGACATGTGGTTGGCAACTACATGTGGAATCTGCAGTCGTCTTTGAAAATAGTCGAGAGTAATATCATATCAACCAAATACTAGGACTTATTATGGATCGTATGTTAGGCATCGAGAGGGGATCTTGAGAGTTCGTTGGAGATTAGGTGGTTGGGAAGAATTATCCACAGAAGAAAACACAAAGGGAAGAACCCGACATTCTTGTGGGTTTCAGGCTGTGGGGAGAATATGTGTAGTGGGATAGGTCGGCTTTCTGATGGGTAGAGGAAACAAGTGGTAGTTCGACAATGTTGCAAACTGTAGTTCGCATAAGTATTTGTAAATTCATCAAATTGCTAACTGAATGGAAAATCTCAAATGTGAACCTCTGACAATGTTGTGGGGTAGGGGTTGTGGGAGAAACCATTCAACAGGACAATAGGACATCCCATAAGAGATTTCCCACAAAGGGAATTCTCGATAGTCTTGTGGGATTTGCAAGCCTGCGGGTCTATGCTTGAGGGTTAAAAACAAATCCAGGCCAGCTGGACATGGGGAGTGGTCCACATGGATAGGGTGATTTCATTTGTGCAAAATTCCTTATAGCCTTTGGAAGGCCATATATTTCTAACCATATCTCAAATTTGAGTGTGGTTATAGTCATTTTAAATCTCTTAGGGAACATAATCGATCTATAAGCTTAAAATTAGATTTGGACTTATAGTTGAGAAAGGGAATTTGATACACCCCATTGGCCTAAGGAGGGGTTATGGGTCAGGTGTGTTAAAAAATGGTATCATAGCAATTTTCAAACACTGGGCCTTAATGGGATAGGATTCAACCACAAATATTTATTTGTAAAGGAAAATATGAACCTATTGAAATATGATGCATTAGAAAATCACACACTAACTACACATATTGTTAAAAGAAAAGATTGGAGACTTCATTTCTTTTCATTATCATAATTTCCTTTACAACACAAAATTTATGTCTTTTGTCCTGTCTTGGAATTAGAATGATTTTTGTAGAAATTTAATTATGTTGATGTGTACTAATAGAAAAGTATGAGTGTGAATGGAAAAAAGAACACAATCATGATGTTTATGATTGTTAAAGACTAATTAAATCCTTAATAATTTCAAGAAAAATGTGTTTATCTTAAGTTATGATTAGCTAATAGTGACCTCCAGTTGACTACCAATCGACCATTAAGTTGACCACCTTCCAACCTTTGACTTGACTTAACTTTTCAATTAATGAATCACCCAGTCAATCATCCTCGACTAGCTAGTTGGTTGATTGAGTTTCCATCGCAAAGAATATAACAATCCAACATATAATCCACACATAAGTAGCACAACTAACCCACATATAAAAGAGACACACATAAACAATGTACCTAACATGCAAATATGAATGACACACATGATATCACTAACATGATTGTTTCTTAACATAGGTTTAATGACACTAATCATTATGAACTTGGACACATAATGGTGATAACTAAATAATAATGGTCATAAAAAAAAACTTTTTATATAAAAAAAGTATATCTTCAATCACATAGAATCCTTAAAATTTCATTAAAATGACATCTTATATAATGTTGAATGTTTCCCATTATCACCAAAATGATATTGGCAAGGGCCATTAAATGACCATACCCAAAAACATCACATAAAAGGGAATTGGTGACATACCTTTAACTCCCATCACTAAAAGTGTCGTGGAGAATAGTTTTGGAAATGAACCTTAATGGATTGTCACTAAAGGAATTTATAACAACAATTATCTTTAAAGGCTCATTTCCATAACCACCTTCACTGACAACCTATTAAGGCTTATTCATAACCATGACCATCATTAAAGTCTTGAATAAGTGATAATTGTTTCCTTTCATGTATAAGGTTTCATCCCTCTCCCATAAATATGGGCTACCAAACATCAATTCACATGCATCAGGAGGTGTTACATCCCATTTTACTTCATCAACATAATCAGCATTAATGGAAATTTTGATTTTACATTTTCAAGTGATTAGTAATTGTAGATTTGTCTAATATCACCCCAATAAACATGGTTGTATTAAATCATGAGTCTCTAGAATAAGTTCATCAACTAAGTTTTTAGAGATCACATTACATTGAGAACCACTCTCAAACAAAGAATTTACTTTTTATTTCTTCACCTGAACTTTGATTTAGAATAGTGTGTTTTTTTCTCCACTTATCCTTGGTTGTTGTAGTGTGGTGCAAGCTATGGTTTCATCCACATCAGTTGTGCTTCCTACCTTAATTTATTTCATCTTGGTATATATCATTTTTCCTTTATGGGATTTGTACCATTTTGGATGAAACTCCAAATGAAGCTTCCAATTCTTATCATCTATGTGCCCATCTACATCATATTTTTTGCAATGCTCTATGGGATGTTTCCCTCTATGGGTTGTGGCTACAATATTATTTTCTTTGTTTTTGTTGTTCTCTTTTTGTCTCTTTTGTTAGTGTCCCTTATAGGAGTGTATCTCATTGTAAAGAGATATCTTAGTCACCTAATTTGTGCTTTTCAACTTAGTAGCTACAATTTCCTTCAAACCTTGCTAAATAGGCATCCAAGGTATTTCATTACTACCCTAGATTGCTCCAAATATATACCCAACATGTTGGATTGATTTCAAAATTTAGATATGTATTCTTGAACCCTTTGTCTTGGTTCTTGTTGAAGGTATTTCCATTTCATGAGTTATTCCTCTTCATATAGTATGGGATTCTTCATATAGTATGGGATAGAACTATGATTTTAATAATTCCTTGAAATTGTTCCATTTTGTAACCATGGGATTCTTTCCTAGCCTTAAGGCATATACATAGATCTCCCACCATAATATAACATGTCCAAACATTTTCAATCAAGAAAAATAAATCCTTTGGGTTTCTTTTATTTGATAAAGGCCTAAATAGAGCTCTCATTTTTTCAATTGCCAATTGAGTTTCTCGGCATCAAGTTAACCATCATATGGTTAAATTTCAAGTTATGTTTCAACCTTGAATGGAGTGTGAAAATAAAAAGGATGAGAAACAATTTTAACTAAATCATCAAGTTATTAATCGTTGGGATGTTCCATACTTTATATTTTGTATTCAATCATTACTTCATATCTTCGTTTTCTCTTCAATGCTAATAGTTTTGTTACCATCTCGGATAGCACACAAATGCTTTACTCCAATTGAGTAAGCATGACTTTAGGGTAATATTTGGGTTATTCCTCATTAGAATTTGTTATCATTTTTTACTATATTCTTCTTCTAAGACTTTGCAACAATTTCTCTCCACTCTTATAATACCCACTGCGGGTGTTTACCATATAGATTCTTCACCAAATGTGTTTAAATTTAGGATCCGAGAACAACCTGATAATTAGTCACTTCAATTATAGCTGAGTTGATTCATGAGTTCATACCTTAATTAATTTTGTTGAAAATAAAATGCTCATCTCTAACTGTTATTTTGTTTTGCACTAATTATGATTTTGAAATACTTATAGATTGTAATTTAAATGAATAAAGTAGTGTTAAAGAAATCAATCACACATATAATAGTAACACCAAGATTTTTACTCAAGAAACCCATCTTGGGAAAACTAACAAGAAATAGCCTTTGTTTGGCTCTTTTTATGCTCAAGTATTATTACAAATGGGAGCTATACACTCTTTAGAATATATTTTTTGTAGTCTTATTCCTTAGGCTATGTTTTGTAGATTTTAGTCTAGCTCTAATACAACCTTCATTCCCTGTGGAAATGATCATATATTCCTCTTCATCCTCAAGTTATAAGAACATACTTCTTGTTCCAAGGATTCATTTTTCCTTCTTTTTTGCCATTAACAACCCAAGATTTCCATCTCTCTCAATGCCAACTCCTATGAGGAATATTCCTTCTTGTCTTTGATTTTCCACTTTATTACATCCTTTTGTTAGTTTATTTCTCTTTGGAAAGGCATGTGACTCCCCTAAGATGTTACAAGTGCCTCTTCCATCTTCCTCATAAACAACTTGAATGCTACAAGATGAAACCCTAGATATAACTAACTGCCTCTTGTAATAGATTTTGGCATTGCAATCTTTATTTAGGATTACCTTTTTCCATCATGAATGTGATGTGGCAGTTTCATATTTATTGGGATGTACATGTGTCACCACTCTATGTGGCCACATTATCTACCAAGTAGGCCTCAAACTTCTTTGTCTTGGAGCATGTATTTTTCATTATAATGTAGACCTTGGACAAGTCTTTTACTTTGCATGCTTCCTTAGACTCTTTTCCACATGCCTTAGCCTATTCTTGTTTTATAATGTGGAGTGTGGAATGCAAAGATAGATTCCACTTAGACTCCCTACTTTCCTTTGTGTTGCATAAATCTATGCATGGCTCAAGGCTCTGCATGCTCAAATATTTCATATCTAAAAGCTTTGTCCTTTCATGTGGAGTGCATAATGTAGAAGCATTGCCTGGCCTCCAAAGCATCTGAAGTTTTTCATGCACTACGGTTTTTAAGGCATTGTTAACATGAATTTAGCCAAGCTTGTAAGAAGGTTTTAACAAATGGTTATGGCCATTAAACCTGGAAATTGAGAATAAAACCCCACAGAGTGTCGCCATGCAACCCTTCTTCTAAGGTTGTAAAGAAGTATTGTTATATAAAACTCGTGCATGAGATGTGGTGATCAAAGAAAGACCAACCTATGGACACCAACTATTAGCAATATGTGATTTCAAGGAGGGAAGTGTGACACTGTAACCATGTTATGATATTCCCTTATACATAGTCTTATTTGGAAGAGGGGTGCCTAAAAACTAAAATGTTGAACCATCCTGATATCCTTAGCTTCAAGCCCCTTCGAGTAGACAACTAATGTAGCCATCCCTTCCTTGATCTAGACCTTACCAATAATGTAGCTCCATCAATAATATTATCTTGATAAAACTAATTTCATGAAAATATGCAACAACCTGATTCCCTCTACTTACTCCTTCACCTAGCAAACTCTCCTCAAAATTATTCCCATTAGAATTCCAAACTAGTATCTAGTTATAAGTATCCATTTGGTTTTCCTACTATACTAGTGCCCATAGTCTAAACTATGTTAGATGTAATCATCCAACCAAATATTTTATTTAGGATAGAGTAAGAAGGTTCCCCTTTATCCTCCTAGGTTTAAGACAATCTCTGTTGACCTTCTATCTACTTGGGAAACAAATATACAATCCTATCATATGTTTGTTGGAATTTAATGCCAAGTTAAGTGGCCACATATTTATCAATAATATGATAATTCAAAATATAGGGTAGGGTATATACCTCTACTTTTTCACCATCATCCATTTTGGATTGAACATAAGTATTTCCGCGATCAAGGATAAACTTCATAAATCCTCCATACAATCCAATCATTTACTTGTAGATAAAGATAGCCTTCATAGTAGCCACCATCATACTACTATATCATTTCATAAAACATTGCTTAGTATGTGAGATGTTGTCAACATCTTTGTGAACCCTTTAGGGTTAATAACAACTACACATAAACCCTTTGTGCTCCAAGATGGCCACATTATGATCCCATGGGGCATTCCATTAAATCATGGTAAATGAAAATAGAATGTATCTATACATGAATTGGTACCCCATGGTTTGATCCTAGAGATATGCATCAATAAACTTCACTGGATCAAACATTGTCATACTTCAAATATTGGTACAAGTTTTCTTCATATGCCTTCACTTGATATTTGTTAAGAAATTGAAACCTCATAGCAACATTTCATCCTTCAATTGATAGGCCTATCACCGCATGAATATTTTCCACCATGATTGGATGAGGATTATAAACAATCTTGATGTGTTTATATGATACAAATATTTACACATATTTTAATGGTTGTATCTTCCCAAATGAAAGAACCTTCAATAAATTTATAAGAGTGGATTCCATAAGTCCTCAAAATTCCTCCTTTAGGACATATATCTTTCCATTTTTAAGGATTCCTTGCTTTTTGTATACTAGAGATTGCATATCCGGAAACAAATATAAGTCCATGAAGTTGTGGTGTATCAACTTTGTCTACTCAACATTTCCTTTCAAACTTGTAGGATTTAAAACCAAGGGTCAATAACCTTATATATTATTACTTCCTTCTTCTTTGACTCTTGGGCACTTGAGTTTAATGGTTTCTTGTTGTTCTCTGTTGGGGTTGGTTTATAGCTACGAATAATGATTTCCACCATTGTTATTGCTAGTTGTAGGGGAAAATTCTTTCAATACATTTATAAAATTTGTTCCTGTATTTGTTGCAATCATTAATGTTGTGCAAGATTATTGTAGGTGTTTATGTTCACCATCCTTGTTCTATGAATCTATATACCTTTTTTAATACACGTTGTTATAGAAAGATTTTCCTCACCCTATGCAGTCTTGCATAGAAGGCCTTTTTCCATTCCCCCATGTAGAATTGTCATCCCTGTTTCTGAAATATAGAGCTAAAAATACAAATTTTTCCACATGTACGCACCTTGCCTACTATACAGCATGTGTATACGCAGGTTGCTCCACTACATCGGGATTTGGGCGAAAAAATGAAAATTAATGTCGGGTTTCCATGTCACAATAGGATATCTATGATCCTTGGCCTTCCATATACTGCAAACGTTCTGACTCGGCCCTTCAGTTCCATTTGAAGGCTATAAATGGGCCAATTCCAAGAGGAGAAAGAATTCAACTTTGAGAGCAAAGTTACTCTAGAGAAATTATTTACTTCATATTGAGTCTGCATCCCTTTGTCCTTTAAGTCTAAACACAGTGTTCATCCCCCAAACTCTTCCCTTATTGATTGAGAACCTCATTGTCTCTCTTCTATGAGCTTGCCTTTGGTGGAGGATTGAAGTGGTGGAGGCCCAGCTGGAAGGAACTTAGTTTCTCAGTTCCGAACCGTGTCGACACGGAAGTCTGTAATATTTTCACTTTTGCTGATCATTTATTAATATAAATACTCCTTTCTCGTCCAATTTATATCTTGCAAATATTTGAGTTATTATCCATGGGCATATTTGTTATGTATATTAACGAATTATGCTAACCTTTTATATTATCACCATATGCTTTCTTTGCTTGGTTGTTGAGAACTAGTTGCAGGTATAAAGCTTTAGGTCAAAGTGCTCAACGGTGGACTTCATCGAACATCTGGACGAGGTAGGCCTCTTTCTTATCTTGCTTGCATATTGGTTTATATAGCATGTTTTTGGGATAGAGTTGATTTCTGCAGTTGTTTTCGTCTGTTGTGGTTTACCCTAGCCATAGAGAGTTTTTCCCTCGTAACAGAATTGGCGACCATACTAGGGATTGACCTTCTTTCTTAGGGTTTGGAGTAATTTTTCTCCTTACATTGCTCTCGTTCCTTTTTGTTTCTTGTCGTATCATTACTTGATAGCTTTTGTTCACTATGGGTCTGAGTTTTCAGCCTTCTCCCTTGCCTAGCCTTATTTTTTGAAACATATACGCGCTTTTTGGCCTGACAGTCGCATACATACATAGGTTGTCTCTCTGCAATCTGTGTGTATACGTCCTATTTTCCTAAACAGTCACGTACATCAACTTTCCTTACTTGTTTTCTAGGTTTGGTGTTTGTTGGGTGGGATTTGATGTTTGTTGAGTCTTCTTAGGTCTCTGTAGTGCCCGTTGAGTGTCTCTGGGATGACACAAAACCTGTATAGAGTTGAATTTTTGGGTGGATTATTTCTCATCACCTTTTCATTTTGATTGTCCTTATACATTGGTTGGGTGTTCTTCTCCTTGGTATTCTTCTTAAGTTATCTCTTTCTATACACAGTAGAATTTATATATCAAGTTCCTTCTCAATCCATGCATTTTCATTTTATTATATTGAAAATACAAAAAAATAGGCATTTTGCATTGCTTGCCATTTTTGTCTTTTGAGTCCTTGTCATTAGCCTAGTGGATTTAGTGAAAGATTGCATTTTTACTTTAGAATTGCAGAGTTGAAATTGAAAATTGCATTTCTTATTAGAAGCATATCATTCATTGAAAGTTAAAGTTAGTACTTTGCATTATATTCATATTTACTTTTCTTGCAGAGTCATAACATCATGAGTTTCACTACCATACCTTTTTGAGTAATCACGACCACTAAAATTAATGCTATAATTTAAAATTGATTAGTCACGATTTTATTTTCTAAGGTGCACAAACTAGCTTAGGATTTAGTGCCTTGGAATAGGATTTTGTGAGTAAACTTCTCCAAGGAAATTAAATCAACATATGTGTCTGAGAAAAGAAGTGGAGAAATCCATTGTATAATTGGTAATATCATGAGGCTCCACTCACACCAGAGTTAATCACGAGGTCACGCGAGGTTGGTTGAAGGGATATCCCCCCAATACCTTCTTAGCATCATATATATTTCTGGGGATCTATTCATATCTAGGGATCTTGCAGTGCCTTTACCTCCATGAGAGGTGGTACTTTCAAGGTTTCGGGCTTTGCTACCCTGCCCATACGGTGGACTAAACTTACGACTTCTCGCTTGTGCATCGGTTATACATTGGTTTCTTAGTTTCTTGACTTAGGTGCCACATAGGTTACTTGCAGGGGTTATTCTGCAGGTACCCTAGGTCAGATAAGGGTCAGACAACACACAACCTTTATGGAGGATTACCTCTCCGGGGGTATTTGACCGACTGGTTGTTAAGCCCACGAGGGCCCTTATAACTAATTTTGATACCTCCGATATTTAGCAGGGAGTCTCAGGCCCCTCTTGGGAAAGACATACCTTATTTAGGGAGGGAGGCCACATTCAGCCACTTTACCCCGTTTATGTGCATTTTGGCCATTTTACTTTTGGTGTGCTCTTTGATTACTAGTTGGCCTTAGGAGTCTATACTGAGTTTTCATTATCATGGATAGTGGATTTCCTTTGGATCCCTCCTTTACCGCTACCCACCCCATGATGTTCACTCATTTCATGGGGTTGAATCCTTCCTCTTTTAAAAATGGTATGAAGAACTATGACACTCATTCCATGCCTTGGGTCTCTAGTCATTTTCCTATTGATATGCCTTCAACATCTCCATCCTCTCCCTATCCCACTTACATGAATAATAGCATTGGATTCAGGGGAAGCATGGCCCCAATGCCTACATCTTCATTCTATATGAGTCATGTCCCTCAACCAACTTTCACTGTGGGAGGTTGGAACCTCCCCTTTTACATATCTAGTCCTAGTTATTCTCCTCCAGGAGCCAATACTCAAATGGGTGCTTATTCTACTCATTACACCCAATCTGTGTATCCTTTGTCCGCCATGTCGGTTCCTTTGAACTCTTTCCCCATGACGGGTCCTCGCATATCCTCAAGTATTTCATACGGGGAGAATCAGTTTTATGGTTTGGGCTACCCTCTTTACGGAACCCCTTCATAAGGGGGAAACATATATCCTCACTTGAATAACTCTTATCATACCTCTGTCTCTTCGCAGACTTCAGTGATGATGCCCATACAAGCCTCTTCGAACCAATTCGGCGGAGGATACTATCTTTCCAGACAGGGACAGGGGGTAAACTAGGACCCTTCCTAGCTTGCAATGTTTCAAAGCCAATCTTTCCCTGGACCTTGGTATCAAATGCCACAACTCTCCACTAGTCCATTCACTTTCATTCATACTAGAGCTCCCTCACCAACCTCTGCCAGTCATGTTGGAGAGGGGTCGATGACCTCTGCGATTCATGTTGACAACCAACACCCAACCACTGCTAGTCAAGCTGGGGGCATCACTTTAGTCACCACGAGTCATATCAATGTCACATCTCCAACCTCTACACATCACGTAGGAGATGATTCTCTCACCTCTGCCAGTCACGTTGAGAGCATGTCACCAACCGTTGGGAACGATGTTGGGGGCATCAAGAAGCCTAGATGCCTCAGACGTGAGCCTAAATTCCTTTGCAGGAATTGTGAAGGATATCACCTTACTCATTTATGTCCAGCTACAGCTGGGATACCAAAAGGTTGGTTCTCACCTAAGGGCCCTTTGGGTTCTAAAATGTTTGTGGTTTCCCCACACCTTGTTTCTCCTTTGATGGACACGACAGTAATGCCACTCCAATCCTCTCTAGACCATACCCCCATTGTCAAGGGTGATGTTTCCCCTATCCATGTTATCTTGCATCCTCTTCAACCTAGAGTTGAAGAAGTGGTCGTATTAGTGCAATCTTTGGTCAATCCAACCCTCCATTTGGAGGGTGATGCGTCCTTCAACCACGTTGTCATCATTCTTGATAATTCTCCTTCTGAATACGAGAGAGTTTTTCTCTCCCCGAGTGCTCTCCCTCCATGTCATGAAGAGGTTCCCTTTGATTTGGATGGCCTTGTGGTGTATCCAATGCCCACACCTATGTCTTTTCCAATAAAAAACAGTATCTAATATATAATAGAGACTATGACATTCACTATCACTTTATCCTCTTCGACTTGGAGAGTTTTGGGTTTTCCCAAGCTTATCTCGGTTATTCGTAAGATGTTGAAATTCCACAGAAGTCCAGCACGGGAGCCTTGGCCTCCCCCATGAATTGTCGCCTAGAATCTCCCAAGCAAGTTTGAGTTAAGCTCTTTTCCGACTCGTCTAAAAAACAAAAATATTGTCGAGTGATTTGTCCCTTTCACACTCATTAAAATAGACTTGAAAGGTCGTGAGTCTTAGTTAAGCTCTTTTCCGACTCGTTTTCAAAAAGAGAAAATATTGCCGAGTGAACTTGTCTCTTTCACACTCGTAAATTGGACTTGAAAGGACGTCTATTTGGCACGAGTTTATCCCTTTTTCACACCAAGTAGACTAAAAGTCATAAAAAGGGACATTTTTGGGCATTAAGTTGTGATTGCATCTCATTCCCTTGCTTGCAGTATTGATCCTTTAGCTTGTTCTCTCTTTGCGTTACAAACCATTTGCCTCAACATTTTTTGCATCCTCACCCAAGCTGAGCCTTGTTTATATCCTTCGCAATTTGACACTCTATACCCAGGAGGGAACATTCCCCCGAGTGTCCATCTCCTGAATGCATCTCCTTGCATTGAGCATAGGTATGTTCCACTACTGGAACTAGTTTTTCTTACTTGCGACACCCATTTACTCCTCTGTATCATAGCATTCATTTGTCTACAAAAAAACAAAAAAAGACGGCCAGGAAGGGAGTATTATCTTATATTGGCAGCAATTGTGTCGGCTTTGAATGGAGCACAAAGTTATTAAGTCCATTCATCATCATAATTTTGGGATTAGCATGTCCTTAGGAAGATGAGCTCGTTATAGAGTCTTCTCTACCAACTGGTTACTCTTCCAATCCCTATAGAGAATTTCATTGATGCCTCCTGCATCTCATGGTTTCATCATTGGGTCTATGTTGTTGGAGTCCTCCATATGTCTCATGCTCTCATTCAAAGGAATTCTATCAATCTGTTTCGGCCACTCCTCAGAACTCTTGACTTTGCATGTCGGCCATGCCCTTAGTTTGTCTCATAATCACATGATATTGTAGTCTTATCCTGCACCCTGACCCTACTTTCATCATTGGTAGGTAACCTTGAACCCAGTAGTCGACACTTCATCATTGGTCATTGACTGGGTGGTTTCCCTTGTGTTCAACGGCAAGACATTTATTCACACATTGGGATTCGAGCAATGTCTTGGATGCCATTAACCTTATTGGTGGTTTTCTCGCCTTTGTCAGTAGTTTTCATCATTGGCTTCTATTCAGAGGGTATTTTTTGTGTACCGCTTGCACTTGGCACATGTGAAAGATGCATAGGGTCATTGGTTCATGAACATGTTCTTCATCCAATTTCCACCAAATCATGAAGCTCCTGCTTTGTACCTCGTTCTGACTGATGAGAGATTCCTTAATGCTCTCCTTTTAGCAGGTCTCCTTCCATCAACTTCAGCTCATCTATTCTGGAAATGAGACCTAGAGTCTTATGAGTACCTTAAGGCTTGCAGTCATTAGTGGCAAGCTCTCTCACCATCGACAATTGCGAATACATCAATGTCTCCTGATCGATAGATTCTTCAGGTGTTCGACACCAACTCCTTTATTCACACTTGTAAGAATGTACTCAGAGCCTTGATAACTACTTTCATTACCGGTAGGTTGTCTTGCATTTGTTAATGGTATACTTCAATGACCGATAATCAAACAATGTCTCATTGTGTTCGACCTCAACTCCTTTATTCACATGATGTAGACTTGCACCCTTGGCGGATTATGTAGAAGAGTTGAAGACATCACTACGTGGTTGCAACTTTCCTGAGCTATTGCTTCCTTTTCATTAGACCAGTACCTATATGACTTCAGTGATCATGGGAGATCAAATTGTACTCCATTGCATATAGATATCTTCAGATTGGTTTTGAGACTAGTTCTACTGGGCCTTATTCGTCACTATGACAGCTATTGGCATGTAACCACATTTGTATTTTCCTATTCATGGCCACAAACACTTATTTGGTATATTTTCACATGGATCTGCAGTGTAATTCTATCGGAAGCCATGTATGCAAATTCAGTGCAGAATGTAATGAGAAACAAGTTCGTCCAGCTGGTTCCCCATCACTCCACTTATGGGTTGTTTATAATGTATTTCGACCATCGCAGATACTCCTCTGACCTCACACATTAGGGGGCATATATTATAGCAAGATTTACCTCACCCTATACAATCTTGCACAGAAGGCCTTTTTCCATTCCCCCATACAGACTTATCATCCTTGTTTGTAAAATCCAGAGATAAAAATACAAATTTTTCCACATGTACGCACCTTGTGTTAGGATATTTAGACACTTAGGAGTTAGTTAAGATCTACTTGGTCTAATATGTCATTAGGTAAAAGTGTGTTTCTTTAGTATGCATTAACATGCATTTGTAGTTAGGAAATCTGACGGTCACAATATGTTCCCAACATAGAGTGATCTGACGGTTCATACTCTCCTCAATCTTAATGGCCATTGATTCATGGATTAACACCCGATTGGTCCATGATCTCTATTTAAAGAGAATGGAGGGTCATTTGCCGATGATCGATTGTGAGAAACTCTCTTGTAAATTCTCTCTGTAATCTTTTTCTTTGCATTAATAAACTGCTCCAAGTGGCCACGTTGGTTGGGGCCGTGGATGTTTCCCTGTAGGGGTTTTACCATGTGAAAACATCGGTGTGTTGATATTTGATCTGGTTATGTGAGTAATTACTGAAGGTGTTTTTCCTCTGTTGGAATACCTATGTTGTCGAACATGGTATCAGAGCCTGTTTGAAGACCCTCTCATGTTGTAGATCGAGATCGTGAAGCC
This sequence comes from Picea engelmannii, assembly GCA_009831015.1. Taxonomy (NCBI): domain Eukaryota; kingdom Viridiplantae; phylum Streptophyta; class Pinopsida; order Pinales; family Pinaceae; genus Picea; species Picea engelmannii. Next base: position 53,644 of record ML777973.1, read on the forward strand.
AAGTTGCCTCATCTCCATTTTCTGGAATTTTTATACATTTTTGCGCTGAGAGGACTGTTCCATTGCGTCTGTAGCACTCGTTTCATTCAGGAACATTTTTCATTTCACTCGAAAAGGTTTCTGTTTGCCCAAGATATGGCCATTACAGTCAGATCCGGAGGTATAAAGCCTGAATACGCATTTTTTAAATTTCTGCAAAATTTGATTTTGATTTTATTTCGGTTTGTATTTTTTATTTCTGGGTTGCTACTCTTTTAGATCTTCATATTCTCTTTTCCCCGCACCCTGTGTGATCTCAGAAAATCAGAAACAGATAGGAAAAGGTGCATCTTTAGGGTAAGCTAACCGAGATCTAACCATTGTTGTCATCGAGAAGCGAAATTTTTTCCTTGTGTGAAAAGAGTTTTTTTTTTAGCATGCTCTCCAAGGTCGTCTTCAACAACAACAACAACAACAAAAACAACAATTCTCCTTCTAAACATTACAATATGTTTTGCTAGACCATTTGGTTAAAACTTGTCTTATTAAGTAAGAGGTATTGAGTTTAAGTCTCTCTTTTGTTACTTTTTTTGAAAAAGTTCATGTTAAAAATTGTAAAGTGCATTTCACTTCAAGTATAAAAGTGAATCACTATAAGTAGCTTTATATTTTATTTTAGAGTTATTTATTTTGCATGCAACTTTTCTGTTATAAGGTAACTTCATTGTAAAAGTGATCCCCACTTCTCTTTATAAAAGTGGGTCACTTCATAAAGTAGCTTATATTATCACGTGGTTATTTGGTTACCATTTATGTCTTTTTTAAAAAGGGCATAACTCTCACATTGGAAGTCCGTTTTCAGTGACATTTTTTTTAAAACCACATAACTTTTCGAGATCTTTCCATCCAGATCATTAGTTTCAGTTTTTAAATCCGCATTATCTGCATATTTAATATGGCTTCTACAAGTAATGTCTTTATTACCAGCAACAACTACTTCTAATGGAAATCCCATATGGAAGATTTATTAAGAAGTAAAGGCCTGTACCGGATTACCTTGGGAAAGGAAATAGCACCCACTGATGATAATAAGAAATCCAAATGGGATAATAGGAATGACGAAGCACGTGGACTAATCATAATGTCCATCTCTCCTGATTTAAGGTACCACCTTCAAGGAATTAATGACCCCGAAGAAGCTTGGAACACGATTGAATCTGTGTTTGGTAAACTCAATATTATTCGAGCACAACAGTTAGAAAATCAAATACTGACCTTGATTCCAAGTTTTTTTTCTTGCCTTGGAGACTATCTGTCTAAGTTTAAAACACTCAGAATTTAATGTGAAGAATGTAAGATAAAAATGGAGGAAGAGCGTTGCATATATCTTATTCTTTCTAAGCTAGGTAGTGCATATTTTGTGTTTGTATCTACCTTTTATGCCATGAAAGAGGCTCTAGGGAAAGCTTATGTAAAACCCACTC
>ML777973.1:64733-82465 GCA_009831015.1 Picea engelmannii
AATATCCTCAGAGATGGCCATAAAAAGATTTTGTTCCTTACACTTGTGGCCCGGGAAATATTTGTCATCACAATTATAACAAAGGCCTTTGAGTTGGCATTCAACCATTTCATCCCTGGTCAATTTTTGGATTTTTAATGGGGCAGAGGGAGTAGTGGGAGTGATGGGTTTAGGGCGAGGGATAAAGGAGGGTTTTTGGTTTTGAGATGATACAACCTGTTGTGCTTCTTTATCTCTTTTAGTAGCCTCCACCCAAGTCGAGGGTTGAGCCATGAGGACATGGGCCCGAATCTCCTCCTTAAGGCCACTAATAAAACACTCTCGAAAGAAAGCATCAGTCATGCCCTCTGTTCGAAAAGCCAAGCGCTCAAAGGCAGCTATGAAGTCTTCTACTGTTCCGGATTGTTTCAACTTTGTCAAATGGCCCAAATGGTTGGTGTCTGTGTCAAAGTATTCATAAAGCTCAGTCACAAATTGGGTCCAAGCAATATACCCTTGACGAGAAGTTTTTCTCCATTGCCACCATTGCCAACGTTCTTGATCTAGATGGAGAACACCATACCGGAGTTTGGCCAAGTCATCTGTAATGCCATATAAAGAGAAATAATGTTCTATTTGGGTTACCCAACTAGTGGGGTCCGAGCCATCAAATTTGGTCACGTCCACCCGCGGAAGGCGTATGTCACGTTGAAAGTGATGGGACTGGAAGGTATGGGAATGGGAGGAAGTTTCACCTTCATTCTTTGGAGGTGCTTCAAAGAAATGGTCATCTGTAGGGATCTTCAGTTTGGTGCAGAGTGATGCACAGACAGATTCAAGCTGGGTGGTCAGTTCTTGTTTGACTTCCTCCATTGAGGACTACATGGTTGTATTTATGGTAGCATTGATGGACGAATCGATGGAGGCAACAGTAGCACTGAGTTGTTTCACTTCTTTTTGGGTTTTGAGGAAACCAAATTTCATGGTGTTGAAGCGAGCTTCCAGGTCTTGGCTACGGGTATGTGCCATGAGGATGGGTGAACTGAAAAGGGGCGGGCGGGGTCAAAAATTTTGCCAAAAAATGATATGGATGAATGTGATAAGGGCAGAGAGATGAATCCAATGGAATAGGTCTCAAATAATGGTGAAAAAATTTCCAGATTTTTTTTTTTTTTTACACTTGCGGAGTTATACTCCAGTCTGAAGAATACTACAGTGATGAAATCCCCAAATGCTTAACCAGAAAGAGATGTGTATTTACTTGGTAACCCGAACATAGTTGCATGACAATAGATCTGGTCTGTTTTAGTTTGTTTATGTTTCTATCCCCCAAGGGTTAGGTATTCAAGGGTTCTACAGACAAGGGTTTTCCCTGTGCTATAGCTCTCTGATATACGTGCGGGGTCCAATAGTAGTACTCGGCCCAATATCTCAAGGCACTAACTAAGGAGGATAGACCATACCCTTAACCGTACTACCCGACTACCCAAGTACTAGAGAGTATCTTCCGGAGTGATGTTCTCGGTGACACTATAGTAATCCGACGACCGATAGGTTTATCTAAAGATGGCTTCAGGAAATCTAGGTTGATCCGTACACAGGTGTTGTCTGATGCACTACCACTCGAATGGGTACCAACATGGGTTACAAGGGTGGCCAACAGATGTGCGCTTAAGAACCACTTGTATTTCTTGTGTGTATGAATCACTCAACCATGGGTTTATGCGCGTAACGACAGATCTTTGTGGCTTAAAGACGCCGCAATATGTCTCTACCCTGAAAAAAAATTCCCACAATTTCTACCAAGGAAAGTGCTCTGATACCACTTGCAAGATACCAGATATAATAAATATGCAGAATAGAAATAAAATGCTAGAAATTTCAGAATAACAGTAATATATCCAGCATAATCTCCACAATAACACAGAAATGATATAAGAACACCAACAGAAATAACACTTTGATTCAGAAAGCAATGTTCACAAGCCTCTTCGAGGGGGCAACCTCCAATCAAGCAACGCTTTGTTACAATAATCTCCAAGCTAGGGTTTTCATACCCTCGACCCTTATTTATACTAAATATGTCTATCAAGAGAAGCATCTAGAGGAAGATCCTTCTAGAAGCGGAAGCTTCTAATAGGTCTTCTTACAACCGCCTTATTCTATTTTATTGAAAGGCCTTATTAATATTGACCTTTATTACATCCGAATATATTACCTATGTGCGGGTTAGGACTCTAACACCCACCCTCTAGCCTATAGGTGAGAATGAGATTGCAGGTACTTTGTTAGCCCCAATCAACAAGTAGCTCATGAAGAGCCTTGATCAACAATCAACTCATGAAGAGAAAACTGTCACAAGTGGGATTTAAACTCAGGTGGGGAGGATAAAAAAATTTCCTTTATACCACTTGAGCTAGACCCAACTAACTAGAATTTGAAGGACATGGGGGTGGGATTTGATCCACTCATTTGTGTGTGGGTCATGAGATCATTTAATATAATCCCTCCAAGTACAACCACATGTTAAAACACTACCTCAAGGTGACCCTATGGCTTCACAAAAATCCCTCGTGGGAATTGAACCTTTCCCAATGGTGAAAAATTCCTCGTTTCTCACTATTGGATCCAACCCCTTTGGGATCAAATTTGTAGGACATGGAGGTGGGCTTGATCCACTTATGTGTGAACTAGTCACAAGATCATTTTTAATATAATCTCTTTGGGTGCAACCACACATTCAAACAATGCTTCAAGGTGACCCCATGGCTCTAAGATTATCGCTCATGTAGATTGAACCTTTCCCATTGGTGAAAACATCCTCGCTCCTTAGGTCCAATGGATTCAACCCCTTTGAGCGGAATTTAACTTGTTTTTATTGTAGTGCAAAGATGATGTATTTTAGACTTATGTCTTCTCCCCTAACCACAACGGTGTTTTATGTCCTTGAACAAAAAGAAACGAACTCTAACTCAAAAAATAATGATTGTAAATGGAGCTAAAGGAAACTAACCTAGACTTTAAAAATGGACTCAAGAAACCCTATTTAAACACGACTTATAAATGAAAAATGGTATGTACTCACTCCTCTTTCTAGGAGTGGAACATTTTTCAATTTTAAGAAGAGGTGAACGGTCTCGAGTGGGCATTATATACCCACCCCTTAACATCTTACCATATAATTGAGCCAACTTTACAACACCTATCTCTATAATTTCTACAACAATAAAATACCCCAACAAATATATCTACAATTTACCTAGATGTTTCATAAACTTACTATCATATGACATAAGCATATCCCCTTTATCAAATGTCTTATGGTTAATGCATTTTTCATACCAATCCTTTTTCCTTTCTTTTTCAACAACTTAATGAAATTCTTCAAAAAACCGGTCTTATTAAGCTCCACTTATCCTGTCAATCTTTCATCTATTGATTCCTGATCATGCATGTGACTTGGAAAATAAACAAATTAGAACCTTGAAACTCAATGGACACCACTCTAGTGCTACCCTTTCCTAAACATATCTTAGGCACTTGTTTGTGCCTTCCCAACCCCAACAGTAGCCGGGATTCACTGGGGCTGCTAACCGAACCATGTTGCTACTCATTGGAAGAACAATACCTAAACACTCGCAAGTTCTCTTTGTCAACCATTATGATTCACCAATAATCGAGTTCTCTTTGTCAACCATTATGATTCACCAATAATTCATTCCATTGGGATCCAATTAACTTAGCTAAATCTAAATCTTCTATATTTATGGTTTGTGTCATAGAAGCCACTCATCACATGATCCTTTAATAACGCTAATTTATTGCATATATTCTAGTAGTGTAGAGGGGCTAAGGCCATGTGGAATAGATTTATAGAGTCACTTATTAGTGGTTGGTTATATATTTGTTTAGATATTTACCCTTTGTAGACAACCTAATAGCTTTAAGGTGACCTAACTATACTAATAATGTCCAAACATTTCACATGAGTCAAGTGTTGTTTTTTATTTAGAAAACAATAATAATGATGTTAGGCTAAATAAAGCCATCTTCATGGTCTCATTAAGTGTGATTGCAATGCCATTTGAGCAGCCACTTAATGCTAGTGTCGAATTAGGACCACATATCCACATGAGGTTAAACCACATCGGTATTTGAAAAAAAATTAATTAATTGCCATGACCATGTGATTGATATATTGAAATGGTGAGAACTCGATAAAATATTTTTAAGTTTTTAAATTCAACTATGCTATTAAATTCAGAATTTCATATCTTATAAACATTGTTATTATATTTTTTTAATGATTGTATTTAAAAAAGTACTAGGTCAAAGTCAAATTGTTGGTCATAATTTCTTAGATACCTATCAAATTCATTATATACTATAATCATTTTTAAAAATGATTAACTATTAATTTTCGTTGATTTTATTCAAATAATTAAATATTGATTTTTGTTGATTTTGTTAAATAATAAAATTAACCATTAATTTTCGTTGACTTTGTTAAATAATTAGCACGCCGCAAAGTTGTTGGTGAACGCGGAAATAAGAAAATGAAAAGCATGGACAGCTGAAACGCACATAAATATTAAAAAATCTAAAAATTAAATGTGGTAATTTCAAAGATTAATCAGTTAAATGTGACAATCATATGGTGATACAATAATTTCTTAATATGATTAGGTAAATGTTAAAAAGTAAACACATTAACTGATGCATTCAAAAATACAAGTTATGAAGAGTAAATCACATTCATTGATTTGGGAGGATGACTAAGAATATGCCAGCATCTTCAATTGTTAGCCATCAGATTAGAATTTTAAATTAAAAAATGATTAATTGTACCTATTTCCAATAAGTATAGGCCTTTCGACTTAATAAAATTAACCATTAACTTTCGTTGTTTCAATGCAACTTCCGAACATCCCATTTGTAATCAATAAACGAATATTTTTCCACTTCCAAACAAAACGATTTTTTCGATATCTGCGAGAATCGATCTCCAGTCACATCTCTAAAGTCTTCTAAAAAAATAAATGGTTAAATGTAATTAAGGCTGCCAGGACATAGTATTATGCATGCGAACCCTGTATTGAATGTATGCACTGATCAGTAAGAATATTCACATGCATGCATCAAGATATTCATGAGATAATTTGCACTCCATTGACATTTTCATATTATTTAAAGGTGTCATTATTTCTTCTGTTTGTTCTTTTATAAATTATTATAATACATATTCAAGATTAATCATGTTTTTTATAAATTTATTTAATATATTATATGGAAATGCTAGTATATAACAATAATGTTATATTTTATGGATGTTAATTTACAATCAAGATAAAATTTCGTTTTATATATGAGATTTAGGTTAGATGTTACTTGGAAGCACATGATCCACTGTAATAACGATGACAATACATAAGGACCACTAGATAACAGTTAATGATGATTGTTGAAGGCTAGCTTAACTACAAATTAATAACTAAATTATAATAAATTTAAAGATGACAATACATAACCAACTCTCTTATAAACTCGTAGTTTAACTGTTCTACGTTTTTGTCCTTTTCAGGGGATATTTTTCAGCATATTTGAGTGGTTAATTCTGTATAATTCTAGTGCCCCAAGCCGAATCCATTTCTACATTCAAAAATGCAATTTAAAGAACCAAAAGTTGTGATTTAGTGAAAATTTATGTGGACGGATGTTGGTGAAAAAGGTAAAAACTTAGAACAATTAGACAAAGCCCTCTTATAAATAGTATGTAAATTGAAACCACTAGATAAAGGGCAAGCGATTACTTGAGATTCTTTAGAATTTTGTTTCTTTGCTCGAAAAGCATGAAGAGAAGCTTTTCAAGATCACCATACTTTTGTTGAGTTAAGAGGTTAGGAAGATTGGTAGTCTAACAAATATTTTGAAAATGAAATCTAATATGGGTATAGGCGACAATCTAAGAAAAAGAGTTTTTCATCTTCAACCTTCTTAGTATCACAAAGGTGACACACTCGTTCATCCCATAGCATTTTAGGAATTGACCAACACCGAGTTTCACTATAAAACTTGTAAGAATTGATTCTTATCTTAACAATACTTTTTTTTTTGTTTTTTACAATTTACAAAACAAATATAAAAAAAATTAAAGTCAACCATTAATTTTTACACAAAATCATAGATAAAAAATAAACCGTTGACTTTAATTGAAGATTCCGGATAACAGAATCATCGAATTACGATCAAAAGTACCGTTCACTTTGACTTAAGACTCCCGATGACAGAATCAGCTAATTACGATAATAAAAAAATACATCATGATATTTTAGAGATATTAAGTTACCCGAAAATTCAGGATATTTCAACCAATAGGGCTTTTGGATTTCCTTTTCATGGTACAATTTAATCATTCATATTTAAGTTTGATTTCTGCATATGTAAGTTCGTGATAGATTGAATGTCGCCGCAGAATTTGCTTTTTAAATATATTCATGTGCATGTTATTTCTCTATATATACACTTCATTTTTTATAGTGAAATAATATGTAAATATAAATTTGTGAGAAAAATAAAGTAGATGATGAAAATTGTTTTTGAAGCTCGTGCAATGACTAAGTTTCGTGAGTCGGTAGTGAAAGTAAATAGAAAGGTTGGTAGCAATAGGTCGTAGCACAACCCCATTTTTCTATGTCAGTAATATTAGATCGTAAAGGTAAGGTTATGCATTTGTGGAGGTTAATAATTTGTGTCTGTGGGCTATGGATATAGCATAGCTTTCTCAGGGTGTAAAACAGCTTAAGAAAAGGGCATCCTCGGTCGACTATTGGGTCACTGCGCGTTAGAGTATAAACTCCCAGCTAGTGGAAGCACCGACATCACATGAGCTGCTTGACGAGGTTCCATCGACCAGCCATATTTGACCAGCCCCGGTTTAGTTCCTTCCGTCAAGCCTCACGTCTTGCCACACGTTATAGCATTACGTTTTCTACCAGCTTCAAGTGATTTCGACCAGCCTCGGTTTAGTTCGTAAAGCCTAACATTTAGCCACCACAGGTTCTAGCATCACGGGTTCGACTAGCAATATGATAAATCAAAGTAATTAATCTAAATTTATAGGTGATCAAAGTTGGATACTAATCATCATTATAATAAAATGATTCTTTCCAAAAATAAAAATAAAGATAATTAATATAAGTTCATAAATCTCCCACGTTGAAGTTTGTATTAATAGATGTAATCATCATCATCAATATAGTAAAATGAGTCTTTCCAATCAATAATATTTAATTAAGTTTTATATTATGAGAATATTCATTAATAATATAATAAGTCGTAGGCTAAAGCTTCTACGAAATGAGGATTTCGAAATTAGGTGAGAAATTCTTAGATTCGTAGATTTGAGTGATTATTTCTATATAATCCAAGTGCCCCTGGTTTTTCATATGCTGAATCCATTTATGCATTCATAAATAGATTTTGAACAACAAAAAATAGTGATTCGTGTAAATTTATATCCTCGGATTCCGTCGAAAAAAACCATTTCTTAGAACAACTAGACAACGCCATATAATAATTCTAAATCTTACATATTATTACACACTTGTTAATAGTTGTGAAGTTTTGGGTTGTAGTATTTATAGGGAGATTTGAGGAAAATCTAGCAAATCTAGAAAAAAACAATACACCCTACCCTATCCTTCTTTTAGAGGCTAATCTCCCACCCATGGAGAGTAAGGCTATGATAAGGTACTTATTGTACAATTAGGATAAAGAGAGGGGGAATATTGATGTCAGTCGATTGAGTCAGTCGAGTCGATCAATTGATGTGATGGGTCTGCCAACTAAGGTAGTTAGTGTTATCACATAAACTTGTCAGAGTCTTGTAGGTCTGTGGTTTCTACCTAGGTCTGTAATTTTGTTTGTTTCTCCTCTTTTTGCAGACCCAATCGTAAGCTTTTCCTCTCGTCTTGTAGTTTTCTTTTGTTTGCCTTCACCCATTTGATCGACCTGTTTTCCTTGTCGGCTTGCCTAAAGAGTATTAGCCCTAAGCTTTTGTGTTTTCTCTAAAGTCGAGCGCTTCTCTCTTTACCTCTGTCATTGATCCTCTGCTTTCCTGAGCCTTCAACTAGTCATCCAAGAAATTGTTCACGGGCCGCAGTCGTGAGCACCAAGCACAACACTTGAAGCAGTCTGATATAAAAGAAAATCAAGTGAGCAAGCAAGATCAATTTCCAATGGCGGAGATCCATCAGGCAGATCATATCGATGACCATCAGGTGACTAGGATATAAAGATACGTCGAGTTTAACATCAACAAGAGTTCTGAAATCGTGAGGCCATCCTAGCCATCGATCATGGGAAGAGCACGTAGCGTGAGATTAGCATTTCACTAACTCCCAGAATGAAGCAGTCAAAGGGTAGAATCATGCAAAGTCACGAAACGTGAAGTTGTGAAATGATCTAGGCTGTCCATTTCAGCAGGATGCATGGCGCTAGATCCGAAGCGCGAAAAAATTCATTTCGGGAAGACCGAAGTGAGAAGTGTCAATATCCCAAGTCCTGAAATGCCGAAGCAATTTGGGTCGTCTGATGCAAGGAGACGTGTATCACCTGATCCGAGTGATCGCAGTTTCGCGACTTGGAGGTTGAGCATGGAGCACAACGTGAATTTGTGAAACGCAAAATCCCGACGCGCTTGAGAGTTGGGCCCATGATCACAGCCCGCGGTCATATGGAAAGTGGGGCCCGAAGAATGGGAAAGCGCCTGCTGAGCGGAAGGCAACTGAGATTGTTTAAGGAAATGATCGTGGTCGTCAAGTTTAAAGAAAATCTGACCGTTGATCTAGATGGGTAATTTTGCAGGATCGAACATCGGGATATTTGAAATCAAGGGAAGTGAAGACTCCCGACAAGTGAAATCCTGAAATTTTATGCAGGGGATACATAAGGTCATAGCCCGAGGTCGCGTGGAGCGATGGAATGGAGCTGCGCAAAAGGTTGGAGTGCCCAATTTGGTTACAGAGAAAGAGTTGCGTGCCCTCGGGACACCAGAATTGACTCAAAGGAGTTGTGAGCTTGCCTGGGGCATTCATGGGTGTCAAGCTCCATCTCGATCTTGATGTAGTTAGTTAATGGAAATAGGGGGAGGTAGTTGAAACCTCGTTTCACCCAGTAAATGGAAAGCATGGAAGCACCGACCGTGGAGGCAGGCTGTCAACCCAAGGTCTCCCTGTCAATGAATTTTCCTACAAAGCCCATAATGATCTGAGATCGCGTTTGCCAGAAGAATGCAAGTGCAGACTGCCAGAAGAAGGTGCATACGCAAAGCTTTGAATGAAGTAGCCAGGTCACACTCTTGGTGTTAGCAGGTTGTTCTGAGTATAAATACTCGGTTTTGATATTTTGTTATGGTCGATGCTAGAGCAAAGCTCCTGTATTGTAAAGTTTTAGTAAAGCCTCTAGCTTCTGGTTATGTATCTGTATTTGAGACTTCTTGTCTAATCCAAGTCATCTTTTCTTACTCCATCTTATTATGCGTCTGATACTGAATGTTCATGATTTAAGGATTCACATGGATTATTGTGACTGTGTTGTAATGGATGTTTGATTGCAGTGTTGTCATAATTTTTTCAGTTTCCTGAAGCTCCAAATCCGAGAAGATCTTGTTTTCTGAGTTTTTCCTCCTTAGGTTGCTGGAAGACTTGACGTTCATAGCAGACCTTTACATTTTCTTCTCAAGTTCTTCCTCCTACTCACCCTTACTACAACTTATTGACTAAAGTTAGATCAAGACCTCACCTATCTGTGCATACCAACCCAATTTTCTGAGTTAAGACTATACTTTCATGAGATTGTGCCCATTTGACCCTTTTGATAACCAACCTGTGTGTTGTGGGTGGGAATCCCTCCTACAGACTTGCACTTAGGGTTTTATCATGCATGCAGAAAAGACCTAAAGATTCCTACATTTTACCATCATCCCGGACCTAATCCCCATTATTCTTAAGCAAATACACAGTTAAGAAGATCAAGTGAACATACCTTATTTCCGGTGTTTGATATCGATCCTTATTCACGCTTGGTCGCTCTTTGACTGCAACTCTCCTCCCAAGGCTGACCTGCATTCACAAAAGACAAACAAAGAACTCCACATGCATTTGATCTACAGATTAATGGGTTAGAGATTTAATCAACATGTACGCAATAAACAATGAAAACCTCATATGGTGGGACGGGAAAAGTACTTCTTTATTATTAACTTCACTAAAGCAACTTACAATGATGAAGCCGACCACTGCTCCACAAAACTGGTCCTGGGCTCCTCTTCAACTTTCCTTCAACTGCTTTTCTCTATACTTCTCTTTGCACAAGGATGGATAAAGGTTGGGACAAGGGGAATGCTTAATTGGGTATAGTCTCTTTACTATGATTTTCCTCCTTTCAAATGGGACCCTTATCCCTTCTTTTATAGGCTAGAAGGAGCTAGGTATTTGGTCGAATGACCGGCCATGCATGGTCAAAAGGTTTAGTTAACTTGCCCAAAGCTGTGTGTTCCGTCAACAAATTTCCTTTTTCCATGCTTTTGTAGGTACACGTGGGCTGTCTTGGGTCAGCTAGCGTGTACACGCATGCTGTAATGGAGCAGGGAACGTGGGCCTTTATAAAAGGTTTTTTTAAGAAGATTTGTTCAGTAGTGTTTTGCCAAAGAAAGAATCTGAGATGGCCTGATGCCAGGTAAGCATGTATGGTGCAAATTAGGGTTATAATAGATGACCCTTAATGTGTGAGGTCAGAAGAGTATCTAATGGCTGAAATGCATTATCAATCTTCACCAACGTTCCAAACAAGTGAGCCCAGGGACCAGAAATCGAGAGGTGCCATCTGAAAAATAATAATTGTCTCACCGAGGCAGGCATACCCATGCTCGGGATGAAATAAAATCATGGCTTCCAATCAAATACATTGTAGATCCATTTCCTATAACTATATAAAGTGTATCCGCGAGCAATACACAACGGATCTACATCTCAAAATAAAAAAGATATACATGTATAGTATCCATCTTCTAGAATCTGATAAGGCCTGATGGTTGGAGATGAGGTCTTCAGAGCTTGAGAAACAACTTCAAAATATTCAAAACTTGGGTAGGAGTGTAACATGAGTGTACGAATTCACTACCTAGAGGTCTTCAACGGCTTGTCGGTCATGGACTGGAGAATCTTGATGATCAGACTGAAGGCTTCATTGATTTCGAACAAAGACTTGATTGGACTTTCGGGATGGTCGAGCATGAGGGCAAGAGACAAACTACAGAGGGGGAGACTCAGGCTTAGAAAAACTTCCCTTGGATAATAGCACGACAAAAGATGAGACTCAGGTAGCATGGCATTAACATAAGTTCACGAGGCAGGAGGCAACACAAACTCTCCATATGTTTGGAAGAATAACCAAACGGAGGAGGACACAACTCAATGTACTGGGAACAACTTCCTAAGGTCATATTAAATCCTAGGGTTTGACGAACAAACGAAAGGATGTGCTTTATCCAAGGATGACTCATTGTGCTGCCAATACAAACAAAATACTTTTCCCTTCCTCTTTTTGGCATATATTTGATTTTTTTTTTTTCATCTTTTTCAATAATTTTGGAAAAAGAATAAAAGAATGTTACGTTACAAAGGATGGATGAGTGTCACAAGCATACGAGTTCGAGGCGCAAGGACAAGACTGATGTTCAAAGTAAGGACACTCGAGAAAAATCCCTCCTAGGGCCAAAGGTGTCAAGACGTAGAGGCAAAGTGCTATAGGGCTTGCATATAAGGCATGCTTCAGATGATTCAGTTGAGAGAAACATGGAGTCGGCATTAGACCAAAGACGCAGGTATGCAAACACGGTTAACAAAAAATACAAGGGTAACGTCCTTCGATGTAAGTTTAATGAGCCCAGAGAAGGTAAGCTCGACGGTTTTTCATATTTAGAGAGTCTAAAAAAACATAAAAGGAGACTCCAATGGGGTACCTTTTTTGGAGGTAGTCTAATCAGTTTGAAAAAAGGGTAAACTAGCACCTAAAAGATGTCTATTCAAAACCATTTTAACGAGTGTGATAAAGACAAGATCACTCGGCGATTTTTTCATTTTTAAGGAGTTTGAAAAAAGCTTAACTATGGAATTCATCAGGAATGTTCTTCTGGACCATTTTAACGAGTGTGAAAGAATAAGGTCACTCGACGATCTTTTCAATTTTAGGGAGTCTGAAAAGAGCTTAACTATGGACTCTGTGGGGGTTCCTTTTTCATAAATTTAGTCCCTCAGGCCCGAAAAAGGGTTAAAATTATACTTGAGAGTACTCTTCTAGAGATCTGAGGCCTCTAGAGTATACCTTTGTTCGTACAGTTGACCGTCTGGACTGAAAAAGGGGTAAACTACTGTCGGATAGATGTGACTTCAAATTTCAGTTTAACAAGCGTGAAAGGCCACACGATCTCTCGACAATATTTTCATGTTTAGAGGGTCTGAAAAGGGGCTTAAAAGAAGACTCGTTTGGGGCTACGACTCATGTATGAAACTGGTTTAGGTAGAGTCCGTTGCTAGGCTCAGGCCAAGAGTCTCTTCGATAATAAATTTGGAAAGTCTCCCAAAAGGGAAGAAAACACAAACCACGATGTAAGTCCTCCCACGATATAGAAACCGTAGTCATGGCTTCAAGGATAGCCTCATCTGAAGGCAATTCAAAATCTGAGAAATCATGCAAACGAGGGTCGACAGTCCCAAAGGGTGAAGTAAACTGACCATAATCCATATGACGATGGAGGTTCTGGCCAGGACTGGCAGAGTCTATCAGCGAAGAATCAAAAGCACGGGGACTTGAGGATCTACAAACAACGAGATCAGACTCAGAAGGATACTCAAGATTACTTGGACCAAGAGGGGGAAGCAAGGGCTCCCATGCCCCCACTGGGTAAACCAAAGGATCAATTGTTGAGAGCAAGTCTTGGGAAGGCAAACATGATTTCACAGGTTTCTGCTCAGAAGCAATTGAACATCGAGGATAAGATGCCACATAATTAACCCGTGGCGGGGTAGAGTCTACACGAACTCTAGGAACATATAAAGGGGTAGTCTGAAATAATGTCAAATTAGGATGGTGATTATCAGATGCCAGCTGGTCGATAGTGACAATGCTTCCATTGTGAGGGAAATGCATCACCTGGAAGAGCATAGACACCACATCATTCATATCATATACATAATCACGCCTGAGAAGCATATTGAAATCTAACGGGCCTTGCACCACTATAATATCAACAAGGACAGTCTTCTCACCTAAAAATATAGGTAATTGAGGAAGAACCCCAAATATTCACTAGGACGTCTGTCAAAAGCCAACAGCGCATGCAAATAAGACACAAGCTCGGGAGATCCCAAGACTTTCCAAACCGAGGAGGATAAAATACTTGCAGAAGCTCCTTCATCCACAATACATCGATAAATGTTTGTTGAATTAAATTCTACCCTTATTCGAAAAGGTGAATAAGAAATAAGATGAGGCTCAACAAGATCATTCCAATCAAAGGAAACCATCCTAGGGCTTGGAGGGGGTGTACTCGAAACGAGCGGAATGCCCCCTTGTTCTGAAAGTACTGAACTGGAAATACTATAAACATAGTCGGTAGACACTTCACTCCCTAAGAGAGGAGTGGGATCAGCCGAAGACTGTGTCGGCGTGACCACTTTCTCAACCAATGGATGCATAGGCTGAGAGACTACATGGTCTAAAGGCACCTCACCCCTCAAAATAGGAGTGGGATCAGCCAATGTCTGCATCGGTGTGACCACTTTCTCAACTAATGGTTGCATAGGATGAGAGACTACATGGTCTAAAGGCACCTCACCCCTCAAAAGAGGAGTGGGTTCAGTCGATGACTGCATCGACATGATCACTTTCTCAACCAATGGTTGAATAGGCTGAGAGACTACAAGGTCTAAAGGCACCTCACCCCTCAAAAGAGGAGTGGGATCAACCAATGACTGCATCGGCATGACCACTTTCTCAACCAATGATTGCATAGGCTAAGAGACTACATGGTCTAAAGGCACCTCACCCCTCAAAAGAGGAGTGGGATCATCCGATGACTGCATCGACATGATCACTTTCTCAACCAATGGTTGAATAGGATGAGATACTACAAGGTCTAAAGGAACCTCACCCCTCAAAAGAGGAGTGGGATCAGCCGATGACTGCATCAGCGTGACCACTTTCTCAACCAATGGCTGAATAGGCTGTGAGGAAACCTAAGAAGACTCGGAATTAGAAGAGCTTGCAGACAGTGACCTCAATCTTTGTACCTCTGGGAGGCCAAGGCACAAATGAGTAAGGTGATCTCCCTTGCAAAGCTTACAAGGAAACTTAGGATTATGTCCTATCTGTCTAGGTTTCTCAACAGAATCAATGCCCCTAGCATGACTGGAAGTGGTTGGTTTGACATCTCCAACATGAATTGCAGAGGTTGGTGATGGGTCGATAACATGACTTGCAGAGGCTACAGACCTATTACCAGTATGACTAGCAGTGACTGGACTTTTTCCCCCAGTATGACTTGCAGAGGGTGGGTGTGTGCCCCCAGCATAACGTGCAGAGGCTGGGTGCTGGTATTCAACGTGACTTGCAGAGGTTGTTGACCTATCTCCAACATTACTCCCAAAGGTTGGTGATTTATTCTTCCTATTCTTCCTCTTTCTACTTCGCTTAGACTTTTGGTTACTAGTAACTGTACTTTCACCAGAGGTGGGAGAAGGAGGAGGAGAAGACTTTGTTGATGAAGGAACATCAACATTATGCCCATGACATAAAGTTCTTAACTGGGAAGCGCCAAGAGAATTTTGGACATTTGGAATGACACCCAACCAAACCGGTAATCCCACATTCAAACCAGGAATGTACAAAGTGGCCAACAAAGGGACACCAACATTTCCGAAGAAGGGAAAAGCACAAGAATCCCCTTGTGAAGGGGCTCCTTGGTTGGTATCGCCGAGAACTTTAGCCATGAAGATCTTATGTAGAGGTTCTCCCCTTGCAGGATCGTTCAAATCCGTAAAATTCTCACACACTGACTCTGAAGAACCAGTGTTATCAAAACAATGCCTATAAAGAGGCGGCTCCACGTTTCTAAGCAGAAGACTGAAAAGTCCTCTCAACCAGCAGAGTGGGTGGTCTACCACCCTAGGTTAGATACCCAAAGCCACAACTGAATAACTCACTATGGAAAACTAGGGAGCATAGAGCACACACTAAAAGTTCTTAAAGGCAAATCAAGCAAATGACTAATTAGTTGGAAGAACAGTTACACCAACCAAGACTAGAGCAACTTACTGGTGCAAGTGCAACTCGAATACGGAAGCACCCTCCAGGTATACTATGCAAAGCATGGCCCGATGTCTGCCCTAGGTACTGTGGTGTACCCCCGCGGTCACCTGTGTAAGTCCCTAAAACAAAGGCAACTAGATTGCCAACTCATGAACAATCACCAAGCGGGTACAATCAACAGTCGGGTGGACTGCAATGAGCAGGGTATCAAGCCCGAAACCTATCAACGGTATCGAAAGCAAGTGTTCTGGAAGACGACTGAGGACCTCGAATGGATTCAAGACCCACGAAGCTCTGTGGAAAATGTGATCAACAGGATCCCAAGACAAGTCCTCTATATGCGTTCCCCACTACGCTTGGTCCGACTTTGGAGGGGTTATCTCCGCTACCTTTCCATACGCGACCTCGTGTTTAGCCCCTGTGTTAGAGGGGGGTCCCAGATAATTTCCACGTTACTGGACTTCTACACTTCTTAGCACAGACTCGTATGTTTGTTTTATAGCTTTGAAGAGTTTCCTCTCCAACCTAAATCAAGGCTCTAGCCTAATCTAGTTGATGGACCCTACAAACATAAAGTCTAGTAAATTTTAATTAGCGTTCTTTTCACTGGCTTGATTTACTCAAAAGGGTACGGTAGTGCAACTGATGGTGTTAAGACTCTTTCGAAAAATGATGAAACTTATATGAACACTGGCAAAGAATGATTTTTTTTTTTTTTTTTGAAATGCTTTTAAAATTAGAAGAAAACACAACGCTACACTAATTTCTTTTTCTTTTTCAAATAACAATGCAAAGAAAATGCCAGGAAATAAAGAGATCTAACAAACTTATTTTTTTTATATTTCCTTCCAATCAAAGAAGAAATAACAAAAGATTCTAAAAGAAACTGATGAATGCAACTCATTTTTCTTAAAATTTCAAGCTAAAAATAAGTTAAAAAAGCTAGGAAACACAAGAAATCTTTCAATGAAAAAGAAAGCTATGATGGAATCCAACCTAGGCTAAAACTGCTATGACAGAGACCAAGATTAAATCAAGGAAATCCCTGAGAGGTATAACTTTTGATAAGAAAGAGGATGAATGCCTCTCCTTAAACAAAAGTTTTCTCAACAAACACGCTACTGACAGTTCAACAACCAGCGTGTGCACGCAAGCTGTGTAAGGTCAGAGCGCGTGTACACGCATGAAGACCTTATGCAGGTCACATGTACCTATGCAACTCTTCAAAAATGAAAATACAAGCAATCAAACACTCGTAGAGACTACTGGTATTGAGAACCAGAATCTCTTGAAGACTCAGAAACTTACTTTGACAGAAAAGAAAAACAATTCAAGGAAAATTTCATAGAACAAAACCAATATGAGGTGGTACCTAAGCTATAAACTGCAAAAACAGAGGCCAGAAAGAGTTTCAGAAAACCCCTGAGAAGGATTACTTATGATAGGGAAGAGGATGACTGCCTCTTTAATAAAAAAATTCTAAACCTAGCCACGCTACTGTTACTTCATCAACTAGCGTGTCCACGCGGTTTGTGTGAAGGTTGGGCGCGTGTACATGCATGCAAGCCTTATACAGGCCGCATGTACTTCTGTGACTTCCTATAAAATAAAATGTAGCCAAGAAAAGTAATCAGGAAGAACTGGTATGGAAGGCCAGAATCCCTGCTAGCTCAGACTTTTGAAGAAACTCTAAAAACAAGTAATGAAACAATTTTTTAAAAAAATACCCAAAAAAGGACTCCCATAAAACCCTAGATATCCCCAGTATGGTCGCCAATTCTGTTGTGGGTGGGAATCCATCCTATGGACTTGCACTTAGGGTTTTATCATGCATGCAGAAAAGACCTAAAGATTCCTACTTTTTACCATCATCCCGGACCTAATCCCTATTATTCTTAAGCAAATACACAGTTAAGAAGATCAAGTGAACATACCTTATTTCCGGTGTTTGATATTGATCCTTCTTCACACTTGGTCTCTCTTTGACTGCAACTCTCCTCCCAAGGCTGACCTGCATTTACAAAAGACAAACAAAGAACTCCACATGCATTTGATCTACAGATTAATGGGTTAGAGATTTAATCAACATGTACGCAATAAAAAATGAAAACCTCATATGGTGGGACGGGAAAAATACTTCTTTATTATTAACTTCACTAAAGCAACTTACAATGATGAAGCCGACCACTGGTCCATGAAACTGGTCCTGGGCTCCTCTTCAACTGTCCTCCAACTATTTTTCTCTATACTTCTCTTTGCACAAGGATGGCTAAAGGTTGGGACAAGGGGAATGCTCAATTGGGTATAGTCTCTTTACTATGATTTTCCTCCTTTCAAATGGGACCCTTATCCCTTCTTTTATAGGCTAGAAGGAGCTAGGTATT
>ML777973.1:82515-105085 GCA_009831015.1 Picea engelmannii
TTAAAATTAGAAGAAAACACAACGCTACGCTAATTTCTTTTTCTTTTTCAAATAACAATGCAAATAAAATGCCAGGAAATAAAGAGATCTAACAAACTATTTTTTTTTTATATTTCCTTCCAATCAAAGAAGAAATAACAAAGATTCTAAAAGAAACTGATGAATGCAACTCATTTTTCTTAAAATTTCAAGCTAAAAATAAGTTAAAAAAGATAGGAAACACAAGAAATCTTTCAATGAAAAAGCAAGCTATGATGGAATCCAACCTAGGCTTAATCTGCTATGACAGAGACCAAGATTAAATCAAGGAAATCCCTGAGAGGTATAACTTTTGATAAGGAAGAGGATGATTGCCTCTCCTTAAACAAAAATTTTCTCAACATACATGCTACTGACAGTTCAACAGCCAGCGTGTGCACACAAGCTGTGTAAGGTCAGAGCGCGTTTACACGCATGAAGACCTTATGCAGGTCACGTGTACCTCTGCAACTCTTCAAAAATGAAAAGACAAGCAATCAAACACTGGTAGAGACTACTGGTATTGAGAACTAGAATCTCTTGAAGACTCATAAACTTACTTTGACAGAAAAGAAAAACAATTCAAGGAAAATTTCATAGAACAAAACCAATCTGAGGTGGTACCTAAGCTACAAACTGCAAAAATAGAGGCCATAAAGAGTTTCAGAAAACCCCTGAGAAGGATCACTTCTGACAGGGAAGAGGATGACTGCCACACTATTATTACTTCATCAGCTAGCATGTCCACGCGGTCTGTGTGAAGGTTGGGCACGTGTACACGCATGCAAGCCTTATACAGGCCGCATGTACTTCTATGACTTCCTGCAAAATAAAATGAAGCCAAGAAAAGTAAGCAGGAAGAACTGGTATGGAAGACCAGAATCCCTGCTAGCTCAGACTTTTGCAAAAACTCTAAAAACAAGTAATGAAACATTTTTTTAAAAAAATACCCAAAAAAGGACTCCCATAAAACCCTAGATATCCCCAATATGGTCGCCAATTCTGTTGTGGGTGGGAATCCCTCCTATGGACTTGCACTTAGGGTTTTATCATGCATGCAGAAAAGACCTAAAGATTCCTACTTTTTACCATCATCCTGGACCTAATCTCTATTATTCTTAAGCAAATACATAGTTAAGAAGATCAAGTGAACATACCTTATTTCCGGTGTTTGATATCAATCCTTCTTTACGCTTGGTTGCTCTTTGACTGCAACTCTCCTCCCAAGGATGACCTGCATTCACAAAAGACAAACAAAGAACTCCACATGCATTTGATCTATGGATTAATGGGTTAGAGATTTAATCAACATGTACGCAATAAACAATGAAAACCTCATATGGTGGGACGGGAAAAGTACTTCTTTATTATTAACTTCACTAAAACAACTTACAATGATGAAGCCGACCACTGCTCCATGAAACCGGTCCTAGGCTCCTCTTTAATTGTCCTCCAATTGCTTTGCTCTATACTTCTCTTTGCACAAGGATGGCTAAAGGTTGGGACAAGGGGAATGCTCAATTGGGTATAGTCTCTTTACTATGATTTTCCTCCTTTCAAATGGGACCCTTATCCCTTCTTTTATAGGCTAGAAGGAGCTAGGTATTTGGTCGAATGACCGGCCATGCATGGCCGAAAGGTTTAGTTAACTTGCCCACAGTTGTGTGTTCCATCAACAAATTTCCTGTTTCCATGCTTTTGTAGGTACACATGGGCTGTCTTGGGTCAGCTAGCATGTACACGTGTGCAGTAATGGAGTAGGGCACGTGGGCCTTTATAAAAGAGGTTTTTAAGAAGAGTTGTCCAATAGTGTTTTGGCAAAGAAGGAATCTGAGATGGCTTGATGTCAGGTAAGCATGTCTGATGCAAATTAGGGTTATAACACTGTGACACAAAATTCTGATGGGTATCGGGCTTACCTCTGCCGCAATCCATAGGTGACTTCTGGTGCTAACATTTCTGGCGTCGTTGTTGGGGACGAAATTGAAGATTTTTCCTGGGATAGAATGACAAAGAAGCTTTTGATTCTGAAGGTGCATCAGATATTAGAACCATTGAAGATTGCAACTGTGCACCTAACGACTCCACTATTGCGACTCCACTATGGCGACTCCACTGGTATGAAATGGACCAGATCTTAGCTTAGAGGTTTGATTTCTGTGATTTTTCAAAAATAGTTGGTTTCCATAACCCACCACCTAGTAGAGATGAATGGGAAAGTAGCCTTCCTAGGTTCCGAGGAAAAGGGTGGGAAGCACCAACTGAGCATTTGCTGGACTTTCATGAATTTATTCATCGACTTCATATCGTGCATGAGGATATTCATATTAATCTTTTCAAGTATTCATTATAGGGGATTGCTCATGATTGATGTCGATCTCTTCCCGTTGCAAGCATCAACTCTTTGACCAGTTTTCATGCAGCTTTCAATTCGTTTTACAAAGATTATTTTCCAGCTAAATGTCTTTATGAAAATTGTTGTGATGAGTTTTCTTTGTTTTATAAAGACTCTGCCTATCACAAAGATTGGTTTTGTGATGAATCTGTTATTGTGGAAGAAATAATTTGTCGTGAAGAGCATCAGGTGTTGAATGATATTCATTATGATAGAGATAACATAGAAACGTCTGGCATCATATCAGACATGTCTGTTGTTTTAAGAATTCATGAAGACCAACATATCTCTTCTAAATATCCCAATGTCTAAGAGCAAGTGTATTTTGTAGAAGATTTTTCTCCTGACTATGAAGCTGAGATAGATGAAAAGCTAGCAACAAAATCTAGGGAAGATTCCTCTATGTTTTTTCCTAGTTTTTCAGAGTCAAAGGCAGAGTTTGTTTGTTGCTCTTATGAAGGAGATGCAGAGGATATTCTTGTCCTGGAAACTGTAAGTGAGCAAATATCACTTGGGATTAGCCAACCTGTATCTATCCTCCACCCACCTGTATACTCTGAGAACATCGAATGATGGGTGAGCAACAATGAAGTGTAGGAGGTAATTCCTTACCAATCAAGCTTTCATGATTATAAATTTTGTGACCTTGTGGGGTTATATATGGAACTATGTTTCCCAAAAGCATTGGAGCCTGCAAAATTGTTCATATTATCATCATTCAAAGGTATTGTGAGTGTTCCAATACATGTTTTTTTTATGTTGTCATACTTCCCTTACCTTTTATGGATTATTTGCAGTAAAGAGAAGAATTATATTGCCAAACAGTCTAGTTGGTTATGGTGGAAATTTGATTTCACCTAACGCTTTGTAAAAAATCAGTTAGCCTAGGACTATACATAAATAATCTCTTTCTGGAGCCGATGTATTTTCTTTTGTAATCCTCAGCAGGATGTTTTTTTAGCATGACTCCATAACCCAACAACTAAGGCACTGGAACAACTTGTTCTTGGCAGCTCGCAGGGAGCATGCCATCCCCTGTGGAGCCAAATGTTATCACATAAACTTGTTAGAGTCTTGTGGGTCTGTGGTTTCTACCTAGGTCTCTAATTTTTCCCATTTCTCCTCTTTTTGCAGACCCATTCATAAGTTTTTCCTCTCAGCTTGTAGTTTTCTTCTGTTTGCCTTCACCGATTTGATAAACTTGTTTTCCTTGTCAGCTTGACTTAAGAGTATCGAACCTGAGCTTTTGTGTTTTCCCTAAATTCGAGCGCTTCTCTCTTTACCTTTGTCATTGATCCTCTACTTTCATGAGCCTTCAACCAGTCATCCAAGAAATTGTTCATAGGCCGTAGTTGTGAGCACCAAACGTAACACTTGAAGCAGTATGATATAAAAGCAAATCAAGCGACGAGCAAGATCAATTTCCAATGACGAAGATCCATTAGGCAGATCGGATCGACGACCATCGAGTGATCGGGATATAAATTTACATCAAGTTTATTGCCAACAAGAGTTCTGAAATCACGAGGCCATCCTAGCCATCGATCCTGGGAAGAGCACATGGCATGCGATTAGCATTTCACTGACTCGCAGGATGGAGCAGTCAAAGGGCAAAGTCATGCGAACTCGTGAAACACGAATTTCGCGAAATGATATGGGCCGTCCATTTCAGCAGGACGCGTGGTGCTAGCTCCGAAGCGTGAAAAAATTCATTTCAGGAAGACCAAAGTGAGAAGTGTCGATATCCCAAGTCCCAAAATGTCAAAGCAATTTGGGCTATCTGATGCAAGGAGACACGTGTCACCCGATCCGAGTGATCATGATTTCGCAACTCGGAGGTTGAGCATGGAGCACAACGTGAATTCACGAAATGCGAAATCTCGACGTGCCTGAGAGTTGGGCCCATGGTCATAGCCTGCGGTCATATGGAAAGTGGGGCCCAAAGAATGGGAAAGAACCTGTTGAGAATTGAGCGACTAAGATTGTTCAAGGAAATGATCGTGGCCGTCAAGTTTAAAGCAAATCCGACTGTTGATCTAGATGGGTCATTTTGCAAGATCGAACATCAGGATATTTGAAATGAAGGGGAGTGAAGACTCCCGACGGGTGAAATCCTGAAATTTCATGCAGGGGATGTGTAAGGTCATAGCCCGAGATCGCGTGGAACAATGGAATGGAGCTGCGCAAAAGGCTTTAGCACCCGAGTTGGTTACAAAGAAAGAGTTGCATGGCCTCGGGACGCCAGAATTGACTCAAAGGAGTCGTGAGCTCGCCTGGGGCATTCATGGGTGTCAGGCTCTATCTCGATCCCAATGCAGTTAGTTAATGGAAATAGGGGGAGGTAGTTGAAACCTCGTTTCACCCCGTAAATGGAAAGCATGGAAGCGCTGACCGTGGAGGCAGGTTTTCAACCTACGGTCTCCATGTCAATGAATTTTCCTTTAAAGCCCATACTGATATGAGATCGCGTTTGACAGAAGAATGCAAGTGTAGACTGACAAAAGAAGGTGCATATGTGAAGCTTTGAATGAAGTAGTCAGGTCACACTCTTGGTGTTGGTAGGTTGTTCTGTGTATAAATACTCGGTTTTGATATTTTGTTATGGTCGATGGTAGAGCAAAGCTCCCGTATTGTAAAATTTTAGTAAAGCCTCTGGCTTCTGGTTATGTATCTGTATTTGAGACTTCTTGTCTAATCCAAGTCATATTTTCTTACTCCATCTTATTACGCATCTGATACTGAATGTTCATGATTGAAGGATTCACATAGATTATTGTGACTGTGTTGTAATGGATGTTTAATTGCAGTGTTGTCATAATGTTTTCAGTTTCCTGAAGCTCTGAATCTAAGAAAATCTTGTTTTCTGAGTTTTTCCTTCTTAGGCTGCTGGAAGACCTGACGTTCATAGCAGACCTTTACATTTTCTTCTCAAGTTCTTCCTCCTACTCACCCTTACTACAAATTACTGACTGAAGTTAGATCAATACCTCACCTATTTGTGCATACCAACCCAATTTTTTGAGTTAAGACTATACTTTCATGAGACTGCACCCATTTTACCCTTTTATAACCAACCTGTGACACAAAACTCTGATGGGTATCGGGCTTACCTCTACCGCAATTTAGAGGTGACTTCTGGTGCTAACAGTTATAACAGTTGCAATTGCCTCCCACTGTTATCAATGTATAAATATATGTAATTATATGATGTAACTAGTGGTCCTTGATATATTATAATAAAAGACTCCCTATTGTGAGTTCCACTACTAGTTTTTTCCTCTTCCTCCTTCTATGTATGCCTGCTTGTGTTATGAACCAAATAATTGCATACAGAAACACCACAAAGATTCAGAGATCAATATAGAAAACCACCACTTTTATTATATCAAACCCTTGAGGTAGGGCAACACCATACAATGGATCCTATTATGGAAGAGATCTTCTCCTGTTCACTTGCCTCTTCGAGGGGGCTTCCTCCTATTGACCCACTGCTCCAAATACAATATTTCTCTTCATATCCCATTACATTGCTTGAACCCCTTTATATAGTGTTACTAACCACCTAAAAACATTCTAAATGACGAACCTTCTAATAAGTCCTCTTACATTTATTATATCTAACTACCATAGTGAACCTTATTTAATGATATTATATGATTCAAAGTTTGAATTATATTATATGATTCAAACTTAATTTACATACATATAACATATGTTATTTGTAATACATACAACATGGGTTCAAGCAATGTAATGAGATATGAAGAGAAATATTAACATATGTTATATGTAATACATACAACATGGGTTCAAGCAATGTAATGAGATATGAAGAGAAATATTGTATTTGGAGCGGTAAATCAATAAGATCCCTTTATATAGTATTATTAACCATCTAAGACCATTTTAGAGGATGAACCTTCTATTAAATCATCTTACATTTATTATATCTAACTACTATAGTGAACCTTATTTAATGATATTATATGATTAAAACTTAATTTAATTATATTATATTATATGATAT
The DNA here is from genome assembly GCA_009831015.1 of Picea engelmannii. Taxonomy (NCBI): domain Eukaryota; kingdom Viridiplantae; phylum Streptophyta; class Pinopsida; order Pinales; family Pinaceae; genus Picea; species Picea engelmannii. Next base: position 88,956 of record ML777973.1, read on the forward strand.
TAAATCTTATTTAATGATATTATATGATTCAAACTCAATTTAATTTAATGATAAAGTTTATTTTAATTATATTATATGATTCAAATTTAATTTAATGGTAAAGTTTATTTTAATTATATTATATGATTCAAATTTAATTTAATGATAAAATTTATTTTAATTATATTATATGATTTAAATTTAATTTAATAATTTGATGGTAAATTCAACACATAGAGCAAAGTTAACCATTAACTTCCGTTGACTTTATTCAATGCACCTTCCAATAACTTGATTGGAAAGAACAAACGAATATTTTTCCACTTCCAAACAAAACGATCTTTTCGATATCTGCAGAATCGATTTCCAATCACATATCTAAAGTCTTTGCAAAAAATAAATGGTTTGCCAGGAAATACTAATACTAATGTATTTCTACTTCAGTTTTAAAATGTAATTAAGGCTGTCATGACATAGTATTATGTATGCGAACTCTATATTATTGGTCTTATACATCAATTTGGTGTGGTGGCTTTACCGTGACCTTAAAAATAGATTATTATTATTATTGAATGTATTGAATTTACACTCCATTGACATTTGGAGTTATTTAATGGTGTCATTATTTCTTTTATCTGTTTTTTAATAAATTATTATAAATATACATTAAGATTAATCATATTTTTTATAAATTTATTTAATACATTATATGGAAATGCAAATATATAACAATAATGTTATATTTTATGGATGTTAAATTACAATCAAGATAAGATTTGGTTTTATATATGAAATTTAGGTTAGATATTACTTGGAAGCACATGATTCATTATAATAACAATGACAATACATAATCAACTCTCTTATAAAGGCTTAGTTTAGCTGTTCTATGTTTTTGTCTTTTTGAGGGGATATTTTCTGGTGATATTTGCTTGAAATCAGGCCAGAAATTATTGGATATGCATATTTGAGTGGTTAATTCTATATAATTGGAGTGCCCCGTGGGTTTCTCAACACTTTGAATCCATTTCTACATTCAAAAATGCAATTTAAAGAACTTAAAGTTGTGATTTTGTGAAAATTTGTGTGTTGTAAAAAGAGAAAAAAACTTAGAACAATTAGACAACGCCCTCTTATAAATAGTATGTAAATTGAAACCACTACATAACAGTGAATGATATTGTTGAAGACTAGTCTAACTACAAATTAACAACTAAATTATAATAAATTTAATCATCTTTAAAAAAAAAATTGTATATATATATATAAAATAAGAATATTACATTTTATAAACTTAATAGCATAGTTGTAAGCGAACTAGTAGGGAACATCCTGAGAATTATTTTGGGAACTTGGGAGCTTTTTGGGAGCTTCAACATCAAAAAAATGAGAGCTTGGAAACTAGTTTAGGAAATAGAGAGTTTTAAATTAAAATGTAAATATTTTTATTCCATTATTACAAATATATAATTTATTACAAATATTTTCATCATATTTTTTTAAAATATCACTATAAAGCAAAGACTAAACTACACTAAATATTATTAAGTAAAAACAAATAATACTACTCACTTTATAGTTGTGGATATGAAATTTTTTTAATGCATGTGTGTTTTTCTTCAAGCCTAGATAAACATGAAAGTAGAATAAATCCATACCCTATCCATGACAAACATTTGCTCCAAATTGTTGTTGCTATCAACCAACCATATCATATTTCCAAATTACAAGAGTATCACTATTTAGCTTTTTCCAATCAAAACAAGAATAGTGCTTCAAATTTACAAAGATGTTTGAAGTTTATATGTAAAGTTTAATTTTTAAAAGATGTTAAAACTTTATATATGTATTTTCAATTTTGTTTCTCATTTTCTAATAGAATCTTTATGGATGTTAAACTTTCAATATTGTGTTAAATATATTCATATAATTATTAGTACAAATTAAATTAGTAATTTCTATATTATAGTTGTTACTTGTTGCAACTTTGTCTTGGATTGACCTTTAATTATATCATTATCTAGATACATTGTAATTTAAAATATTTTTTATTTTTTAATATATATTATTGCAACTTCCAACTTCACTTTTCCTATAAATTTGGGGGAAACTTCTACTAGTTTCAGAAACTCATATTCAAGTTCTTACCATTTCCATATTCCGGAAACTCCTACATCATAACTTAATAATATAATAATAATTATTAATTTAATTTAAAATAAAATTATATAATAATAGTCATCTGGTTTTCATTTCCATGGTACAATTTAATCCTTCGTATGTAAGTTCGATTTCTGCATATGTAAGTTCGTGATTGATTGAATGTCGCAACAGATTTCGCTTATAAATATATTCATGTAATGTAATATATTTATATATATATATACTTCATTTTTATAGTGAAATAATATGTAAATTTGTGAGAAAAATAAAGTAGATGATGAAAATCATTTTTTTAATAATATTTGGTTTATAAAAACATTAAAACTAATTCTCAAAATATTTATAACAAAACTAAATACTTAAAAATCAAATGAAACTTCATATCTTTGTTATTTTTGTTCATAAAAGCAATATGATAAATCAAGGTAATTAATCCAAGTTTATAGGTGACCAAAGTTGGACCTCAATGGACACTAATCATCATTATTATCATTATAATAAAATGATTCTTTCCAAAAATAAAATCAAGATAATTAATAAGTTTATAAGTCTCCCACATTGAAGTTTGTATTAATAGATGTAATCATCATCATCAATATAGTAAAATGAGTCTTTCCAATCAATAATATTTAATTAAGTTTTATATTATGAGAATATTCATTAATAATATAATATTTCTAAATCTTACATATTATTACACACTTGTTAATAGTTGTGAAGTTTTGGGTTGTAGTATTTATAGGGAGATTTGAGGAAATCTAGCACTTATAGAAAAAAAAAAACAATACACCCTACCTTATTCTTCTTTTAGAGGCTAATCTCCCACCCATGGAGAGTAAGGCTATGATAAGGTATTGATTGTACAATTAGGATAAAGAGAGGGGGAATATTGATGTCAGTCAATTGAGTCAGTCGAGTTGGTTGATTGATGTGATAGGTCCACCAACTGAGGTAGTTAGAACAATTGTAACTACCTGCCACTGTTATCAATGTATAAATAGATGTGATTATATGATGTAACTAGTGGTCCTTGATATATTATAATAAAAGACTACCTATTGTGAGTTCCACTACTACCTTTCTCCTCTTCCTCCTTCTATGTATGCATGCTTGTATATTACTTGTAGAATATTTCTATATATTATGTTGTGTATGTGTGCTACTGGTAACGTCTCTGTGTAATACCTTAGATTACAACATTGGTTTTGTTGCACATAGTACATGGACAAGAACTGTACAATAGTTGCATGCATACAAAGGTGTTGAGTGTGGAGGAGATTCATGAGTGATGGAAGGGGAAATTAAATAATTATTTGAAAAACCACGCCATGAGAAATCGATTGACTCTTGCACGGGAAATTGTGCAATTTTTCACTGAAACACATTAAAATTTCCTAAAGGCGGTACCTATATATATATATCGATCAAGCTGCACACGAATAATATTATGAGCAACGAAAAATTGATGTCAAAGCTAATTAACAGTGCCCGAACCAACCTGTATAATTGATTTCAACAAATTGCAAAAGACTTTTGCGAAGAACAAGTAGTAGAAGAGAGCACACCCTTGGATGACCTCAAAATACGGTTCTCTGATGACCTTCACAACAATTTACTTTTCAAAGTACCAACATTAATGCTTAAGTTCCTAATTGATAAGGGTGTTGGTACATTATTGAAGCAAGACCTCCCCTAAGAACTCTGATCAATTCTAACAAGAAGAAAAAACAAAAGGAGTGGGCGCACTTTTTGAACTCCAACTGCAAGAATAACCAAGAAGCATGGGAATGCTTTCTACAAAAATGAATGTGATTGCTAGTATTGTCATTGTCAACTAAGAGTAAAATTGGGGTCGATGATGGGGGGTAAGATGATCATGAGATGCATCAGTTGGAGTAAAATCGTAGTCAACCTAAACTGAAGATGACATCACAAGGATGCCAATAAAAGGGAGGACATTGACCGAAAAACAAAGGGAATATACATTAGAAAAGGAAACAAAGAAAATGACTATAAGAAGAATGCAGTATCATAAGCACACAATTGATCTACAAAGAATTGAATAGGACAAAGGATAGATGAGAAGGGATAAAATACGTGATGATATGGACCCTCATCAATCCAGAAGAGAAAGAGGTCCTTAGGAGATACGATTCCAAGTTTGGCGTTGATCAATTAGACGTGGAAGTGGAAGCAATCATAGTGGTTCCTAATTTAGACAAAGAGTTGCAAGTGGTAGAGCCCGACAATGGCACCCTTTGACTAGCATAAAATAGTGAAAACATGGACGTCAACAAGTAGAGAACCACAAAGCATAGATTTCAAAACTCAATTCAAGCAATTCACTATTGAACACTGCCAGGTTAAGGATAAGGCCAAGAAAATCATACTCAAAATGAAAAGAGGCTATCAAGCAATTAGATGACAATAAACTCAAGATAAACAAGAGAAATCAAAGGATAAAAACACTCCAAACCTCAAAAATAAGATTCTCTCCCCAGTATGGTCAACACTTATGTTACGAGGAAAACCACTCTATGGCATGGGGTAAACCACAACAGACGGAAATATCTGCATAAATCAACTCTAATATCAAGTATGCTATATAAACAAATATGTTAGCAAGAGAATATAAAGAGCCTACCTCCTCCAGACGTTCGATGAAGTCCATCGTTGAGCACTTGACTCAAAGCAATACACCTGCAACTTATCCTCAACAACCAAGATACACAAGCATGTGGTGATAATATATAAAGTTAGCACATATAATAGCATAATCCATCAATATTCATAAAAAATACACCCATGGAATAACAATTCAAATATTTGCAAGACATTAATTGGATGAGAAAATATTATTTCTATTAAAATGTAATCAATAGAAGTGTATGAATGACAAACTTCCATGTCGGTACATTCAGAACCGAGAAACTAAGTCCCTTCCAGCTGGGCCTCCACCACTTCAATCCTCCACCAAAGGCAAGCTCATATAAGAGAGACAATGAGGTTATCCATCAAATAAGGAAGATATTGGGTATTGAACAGTGTGTTTAGACTTAAAAGGACAAAGGGATGCAAACTCAATATGAAGTGAATAATTTCTCCAAAGTAACTTTGCTCTCAAAGTTGAATTCTTCTCCTCTTCTCCACAACTTGGATATGGCCCATTTATAGCCTTCAAATGGAACAAAAGGGTCAAGTCAGAACGTTTACAATGTATGGAAGGTCAAGGATCATGGATCTCGTGACGTGACATGGAAACCCGACGCCATTTTTTAATTTTGGGAACAAAACCCGATGTACATAGGCTGTAATGGTGCAACCTACGTATACACATGTTGTATAGCTGTTAGGATGCGTATATGTGGAAAAATACAATTTTTAGCTTTGGGAATTGCAAAAAGGGACTTCAAGTCTGCATAGGGAAATGGAAAAGGCCTTCTGAGAAAATTTGCATGGGGTGAGGCAAATCTTGCTATAACACAAAGAAACAAAGAAAATGACTATAAGAAGAATGAAGTATCATAAGCACACAATTGATCTACAAAGAATTGAATAGGATAAAGGATAGAGGATAAGGGATGAAATACACGATGATATGGACCCTCATCAATCCAGAAGAGAAAGAGGTCCTTAGGAGAGACGATTCCAAGTTTGATGTTGATCAATTAGATGTGGAAGTGGAAGCAATCATAGAGGTTCCTAATTTAGACAAAGCGTTGCAAGTGGTAGAGCCTGACAATGACACCCTTTGAATAACATAAAATAGTGAAAGCATGGACGCCAACAAGTCGAGAACCACAAAGCATAGATTTCAAAACTCAAATCAAGAAATTCCCACTTTTAGAGAAAAACCCCCGACATCACCTACATATAAAACTTGGTCTTTGTTTGGTGTGGAGCTAAAGTCTAGATAAGCAAGGAAGAATCACTAATAGACTCTAGATTCAAATGCCCCAGATCGAAGGAAACTAGGTAAATGTTGTAACTAAAGAGGATGACAATGATATATAAATACACATTGAGGATTTCATGGTTGTTCCCCCCAACAAATCTAATAATTGAAGAAGAAAATGCCATGTTGGCACAAGGACAGACCCAGGGTTCAACGCTACAACAACACACCAACAAAACCCTAACTACTGACCCTTTCATAAACACCTATGAAGCAGATGAAGTCTCACCCGAGGTAGAGGAAGGGGTGGTTGTAGGACTCAGATGTCTGCAACCTTAGCTGGGACACATATCTGTGATTCTAGTATTTAACAGAGCATTCAACAGTAAACCTTCATCAATATCTAACCAATATCTACTCCGCAGATAAAACAAAGCATCGCAACATTCACCCAGATATAATGTATCTAAGCACTTAGCATAAGGAATTAGATCAGATCTAGTAGATTCAAGCACTAAGAAAGTTCACAGAGGTCAGATATAGCATTCAGATTCATCATAAGCACAAAGTATAAACAGATCTATCTATCTATCTATGTCAAGCACTTAGAAGATAACACATAAGTACACCAACATGTTAGCACCAGATGTTACTCCTTGATTGCGGAAGGAGTAAGCCTGATACCCATCAGTTTATATGTCACAATTTGTTTATAAAGGGTGATCGAAACAGAACAGACTCAGAACAATATCGTTTGAACTCAAAATCCTGGACCGGGCTATGCATGGACAAGTGAGGTCTTAGTTTAACTTCAGATAGTAAGTTGCAGTAAGGGTGAGTAAGAGGAAGACTTCGGTGGGAAAATGTAAAGGTCTGCTATAGGCATCAAGCTTCCAATAGCCCAAATAGGAAGAACTTAAACACAAGAACTTCTTGTATTTAAATTACAAGAAAACTAAAAGAAATCATAACAACGTTACCATAAAACATTTATCATAACACAGTCACAATGATTCATATGAATCAGTCAATCATGAACTCTTTCAGTATTAGATGGAGACAAGATGGAGTAGGAAGTTGTCTGTCATTAAACAAGAAGTCTCACATACCTATACATAACCAGGGAAACCAGTGCTTCGTCAAAACTTTAGAGTAGGGAGCTCAGCTCTACCATCAATACCCACAAAAATGGCAAAAATGCCTACATATACTCAGATTGGCTTGGACTATCTGAAGCCGATCATATCATTCATTCAAGGCTTTACATTGATGAGCTTCTCTGTACAGTCTACGCATGTAGACTGCCCATGCAATCATCTGTCAGATGTGATCTTTGTCAGGATGAACTGATAGTCTGTCTCTATGCTTGTCCCTTCCTAACCTTCTATTTATGGAAGGAGACAACGTTCAACCACCGTCAACCACCTCAATAACTTCTTTCTCGGGATCAGGTAAGGTCTGATCAATTTTTCATTTGGACAATGTGGTGACCTTTCCTTGGTCATTGCTACTTTGATGGACTGCTATGAGAGGGCCCGACCTACAAACGTGGACGAGGATCTGACGGGGAGAGAAATGGTGCCAACAATGCGAAGGTGAGATGAGGGGTGCTGAGGTGGAAGCACCAGGTGGCGGGGAAACAGGGCTATGACACTGGATGAGAGGTGCCACAGGAATATGGATAGGACACGGTGTAAGTGGCATGGAGCACGTGAGCATAGGTGTTAGGAAATAAGAGGGACGAAAGAAAAGGGGACATGACACCTAGAGCGTGGAGGACAAGTGTGTGGTAGCGAAAGGTAGGAGGGGAGTGGGAGATGTGACAGGAGAATGAGAGAGGAAAAGTGGAGGACACATGCCACCGAGAGGCGAGGTCGGTAAGCGGAGGAGGCAGTGGTAAGAGGTTTTAAGGGGGGGCCACACAAAACCTCCCATATCAGAACCGCCCCTCATTAAAGGAAGAATGACAAGGGGGGTCCGGAATGAGACCTCAGTCGTCGATCTGGGCGCTTGAATCCCGACCATTGAAACTTGCGCGCCCTCATATAGGACACCCCCCCCCCCCCCATTAAAGGCAGAATGACAGGGGGGGGGTCCAGAATCAGACCTCGTCCGTAGATCTGGGCATGCAAATCCTGGTCGCCCAGATCCACACACTTCTTAAGCCATATGCGCTAGATCACCAAGACCTAGTAAAAGTGGGTTTTTTTAACCCATTTCTTGCCCTCTTTTTGTCAAAGGGGTCGCTTCCTAGGGAAAACACCCCTTACATGTTTATGTGATAACATTATTAGGCTCCATGGGGGATGGCACACCCCCTGCGGGCTACCAAGAACTCTTTTTGCAGCTTCAGTGCCTTGTTGTTGGGATATGGAGTCATTTATTAAGCCAAAAACAAACAGGAAAACAATATTTACAAAAAACTGAAGAAACACTCGTGGCTCAAACAAAATACTTCTTCAGGAAATTCCCATTCACAGGGCCATTAAAAACTTCTTCTTCCTCCAAATCCTGCAACATGTAAGTGTTGTTTAGAAATACTTCAGAGATTTTGAAGGGCCCAATCCAAAGGGCTTCAAACTTGTTGTGTTTTCCTTTATCCTTCCTGTGTGCATCCCACTTAAGCACTAGATCTCCCAGCTCGAATTCCTCTTTTCTGACCTTCTTCTCAAAGGCCTGCTTGATCTTCTGCTGATGATCATGAGCTCTGTCCACTACCTGCTCTCTGGTCTACTACACTTCCACCAGTTGATGAATTCTCCTAACCATTTTGTCTGTCTCTCCCTCACAATCCTGAAAGAATTTTGCTACAGGTAGAGCCAACTGAATGGGAAATACAACTTCTGTCGCATAAACAATTTGGAAAGGGGAGGTGCCCAAGGACCTTTTGGCTATCACTCAATCAGCCCATAGAGGGAATTTGAATTTTGAATCCCAAGCCTTCTTAGTGTCTTCTAACAATATTTTGATGAGTTTGATTAGACTTTTATTAGAAGACTCTACCAGTCCATTTCCTTGAGGATAATAGGGAGTGGAGTGAATTAGTGAAATCCCAGACTGCTCACAAAATCTGACCAGGGCCTCAGACTTGAAAGAGGTAGCATTATCAGTGATAATTTTGTTTGGGCAGCCAAACCTTGCCATGATGTCTTCAAGAAAACCAGTGATCACTTTGTGTGAAGCACTCCTGGTGGGGATATCTTCTATCCATTTGGTAAAATAATATGTTGCAATTAAAATCCACTTGTGTTGGCCACTTGAAGCAGGATGAATTTCCCCAATGAAGTCCAACCCCCGTTGTTGAAAGGGTCCTGAAGCTACTACATGCTTTAGTGGTAGGGATATGAGTTGCTTCTTTCCTGAGAATTTTTGGCATTTGATGCAGGCTATGATTTTCCAGCAAACATCAATGAATATAGTGGGCCAGTAGTACCGAACCCTGATGATTTTGTAGGCTGTGGTTTTCTAGAAATGGTGTCCCCCACATAGGCTGTCATGAAACTCAAACATAATATCTTGGGCCTCCTGTGAGTCTAGACATCTCAAAAGCACTCCTAGAGGGTCTTTCCAATACAAGACCTGGTTAATAAGGCAATACCTGATTGCTTTGAGCTTTAAATCTCTTTCCTTACTCTTCCCCATTCCATCAGGAGGATTTAACTTTTGTAGAAAATATATAATGTCTCCATACCAGGTGCATTATGCTAATGGAGGATTGTCTTGAGGACTGCCATCAGACAACTCAGCCTGCTGAATTTCTGAGCAAGTGTTATTGAAGTTAACCCCCAACACTTTAGAATTATATTCAACCAACAACTTGGCTAAGCCCTGGCCTTTAATCAGATTGGTGGGATTTATTTCAAGATCAAACTCAAGGATTCTAGCTATCCACTTGCTCCTTCTCCCATCTATGTTTGGTTGAATAAGAATGTCCTTCACAGAAGCTAAAGGGACATATGCAATAATGTTTGAATGCAAAACATAAAATCTGAAATCTTTGAGAGCTTTTACTAAGGCATAGGCTTGTTTCTCCATGATGTCATATTTGATCTCTGCATCTCTCAATGCCTGACTGAATAAAGAAATGGGTTGTTCCAAACCCTCAGCATTTTTCTGCAATAAGACAACTGCAACATTATCAAATGAAGCAAAAGAGAAAATAAGGAAATCCTTTGAGTAATCAGGACTGATAAGCACAGGAGATTCAGTCAAGGCCCTCTTTATCTAATCAAAGGAATTTCGAGACTTAGAAGTCCATTTAACTTCATTTCCTTTCCTCAACATAGTTTTTATAAGCTTTACCATCTCAACAAAGTTGGAAATGAACCTCCTTAGAAAATTAATTTTTCCCAAGAAAACCTAGACTTCTTTTTTGGATCTTGAGAGTGATAGGGTTTGGATTGATTCAACTCTGTTGGGATTAATCATGACCCCTTCAGCTGATACTATGTGGCCCAAAACATTTCCCTCCTTCATGGAAAACAAAGAATTCTTGGGGTTTAAGGAGAGGCCAAACTTCCTGCAGTTCAGGAAAACCCTTTTTAAATGTTCACAGTGCTGTCTGTCAGACTTGGAGAAGACTGTGATGTCATCTAGATAGATGACCATGAACTTGTCCCTTTCTCCAATGAAAGCGATATCCATGGATCACTCAAAGGTTTCTCCTGCATTCATCAAACCAAAGGGCATTTTGGCATACATGAATGTACCCCAAGGAGTGGTGGAGGTTGTCTTTTCTCTATCCTTAGGCAGAACAGAGATCTAATTGTAGCCACAAAATCCATCAATCATTGATATCCTGGCTGCACCAGTTAGCCTCTGTAATATGTGTTCCATCTTTGGTAGAGGGTAATTTTCCTTCTTTGAGATTCTATTCAGATTTCTGAAATCAACACATAGTCTGATTTTTCCACTTTTCTTCCTTACTGGGACCAAATTGGCCACCCATTCAGAATATCTCAAAGGGAAAATGATTTGGGTGTCCAACAACTTCTTTACTTCTCTCTCCATGACAAGCAACAACATATGATTAATCTGTCTTAGCTTCTTCCTGAATGGCTTGGCCTCCTCTTTCAGCGGGATCTTGTGTTCAATGAAAGTTGTGTCATATGTATTGAGATCTTCATATGTCCAAGAAAACACATCAACAAATTCCTTTAATAACTCAGCATACTCGGTCCTCTGCTCCTTTGTCAGGCTACCTGACAATTTGATCAATTTTGGCTCCTCTTCTGTGCCAATGTTGCACTTAGTTACATCAGCATCCCCATTTGAAACCTTACCCTTTACTGCCACATCATTCCCATCGAACAATCTTTCTAAAGGAACTAGTCCCTTTGGAATGTGATTGCTAGGCAACTACACAATATGATGATTAGAAATTTTATTTAAAAATACCTCAGGGTGAGAGTCACCTTTGGGGTCATGATCCTGATCAATGTGTAATGCAGAGAACTCATCAACAAACTCAAGAAATTTTCTGATTTCAAGATCATCCTCGAATACCTTCCAATGCTTGATATTGTCCAGTACATAGGGCCTATATCTTATCTCAACATCATATTTGAACTTGGGTGGCAAAGGGATCCTAAACTGGCTAGCTGAGATAGCTAGGGAATCGGCCAAAGTATTTTCCTCTCTTGGAATGAATGAAATGTTGAAGGCTGAGAAGAAATTGTCAATTAAGTCCCAGACCTCATTTTTGTAACTTCTGAGCCAAGGATGCTTAACCCTATAAGCATTTATGACCTGCTGAACTATCAACTCAGCATCTCCAAACACTTCTACCTCTTCAATTCCCATTTCCTTTGCAGCCCTTAAACCTAAAACAAGAGATTCATATTCGACCACATTATTGGTAGTTTCAAACTCTAGCTTGTATGATAGGGATATGGTTTCCTGACAAGGTGACACGAAAGCCACTCCGGCACCAGCACCTTCACTAGAAGAGGCCCCGTCGAAGAACATCTTCCATATAGAAGTAGTTGGAGGAGGTATTTCATGATAATAAATAGTCCTTTTTCTGATTTTAGGAGGGGCTCCAAGAGTATCAGTGAAATGCAACAAACTAGACCCCAGATTAGTGTCAAGTGAAAAGATAGGATGATTGGTGGGGTTGTTTTCATCACTAATGATATAAGAAAATTGGGCTTCTCTGTACAACCTTCTATGTTCCCCCCCAAACACTGGAATAGTATCATAGGTGAGGTCCATTTGTAGGGTTCCCCCAAGTCTTTTTATCCAAGATCTTGACAACAACATGCCAAACTTGGGGGGAACATCAACCACTACAATGTCCATGACCACACTCTTCATGGGTGGCTGGAACAAAGTCACTACCAGATATTTGATGATTCCTAGACATTGGACTCTTCTAGAATCAAAATAATACAAGTCATGGTAAGACTTTGTGACCTCCAGCCCAATTTCTTCCATGACAGTTTTAGGCATGATATTATGGGAGGCCCCTGAATCCATCAAATAGTTGTGCAACACCTTGTCATGTATGTTTAGGGATGTGTAGAAGGGAGGGGATGAATCATCTCTGTCTTCTACCATAGGACCTAGGATTACTGTAGGATTTTCATCTTGCAAATTGATTGAGTCCGTGGGATTATGTGAGGGCTCAAACTGCAATAGCTTAGAGAGGCTCCTTTTGAAATCTTCATGTTTGACTAGTTCAGAGAGGGGTACAGGTATTCTGATTTTCTGAATTTCATGCTCAAAATTAAAAGAGGAGAGGGACTTTGGGATTTCTTTTACTTCGGGAACAAGGGTTTTAACCACCAAGGAGGGGGCTTGGATTTTCTTACCTTTGTCGCTATCTGTCATATCTTTGGCAGTCTCCTCTGCTCTGGTAAGCTGCTTAGGAACATCAGGCGTTCCCCTCTTTTTCTTGGATCTGAGGTTGTATCTATTTTGGCTACTGCTAGCCTTGTCTCCCTTGCTCAACTCATTGAGCTAACTGTCCATGAGAGAATCATCGTATGTTGATTGAGTCAAATGAGGAAAAGAGGGGGTGTCTCCAAAATAATGGATCTCAGGATAAAGCTCATCTATTTCCTCTCCTTCCTCACCAACAAATAGGTTGTTCTGAAGAGGAGTCTGGATTTTCTGATCATCTATGTCTCTATTTCTGGGCTCTCTTGGGAGAATTTGAGGAACATTATTATTCGGCCTCCTGAAGTTGCCTCTTTTATCAATGTTTTGGGGATTTCTGTATGTATTCTTTCCTTCAAATTTCATCTTCTCCATCTCTACAGAAAGATATTTCACCATCTTGGTCAATTCATCCACTTGAGGGTGAGGCACAGAGGAACTAGAGGTTGAGGCCTCTGATATTCCCTTTCTTCCATTTGTAACAGTCTTATTTCTGAGCCTATCAACTGCCAACACATTAGATTCTACCTCTACATCCGCATCTTGCATTTGAGATAGGGAAATAGATCTTCTCTCTCTCAACAAGAGGCATAAATCAGGGTCAAGTGCATTAGCATAAGTGATTTTGGTAGAGGCTTCTTTGGGATTGATCTTAGCAGGGATCTTATTATACATTTTATTGAATCTTTTGGAGAAGTCAGAAACAAACTCTCCATCCTTTCTCTTCAAGGATCCAAACTCTATCATGTAATACATGAAATCTTTTTTATCTCCCCACTGTCTCAAGAAGGCATTATCTAGAGCTTCAATCCCAACAATATATCCAGGGATCAACCCCCTAAACCACTTCCTAACTTCACCATCAAGGCTCTGGAAAAATACTCTCATCTAGACATCTTCATTTTCAATATTCAGGTTGTCTGCATAACTGTAGAAGGAAGCCAGATGCTCTTCAACACTTATGTCTTCCTCTCCAGTGAATTTGGGCATATATTTTAGGTAATCTCCAGCAGGGAGAGGATTCATGGGCTAAGGTAGGATTAAGGGAGCATACTTGGAAGCCACTATGGCATCCATTCTGTTTACAAGGGGGATTAGCACCTGCCATAGGGATAAGAGGTGGAGGAGAATGGGTTCGACCATAAGAAACTAGAACTAAGCTTATAGGAAGAAAGACAAATCGCAAGGAAATTGGAGAATGAGCTTCAGGGCTTAAAGGGACAAAAGTTTCCTTTCTTCAGTAGCACTAGTAAAAGGAGGAGGGGTGGTAAAACCTAGAGTAGGAAAATCTTCCGAGGTGCTGGGTATGAACCAGGGTACAAACTCAGGAGAAAGGGGAGTGACAAGGCTTTCTCCCTCCAATCCAAGACCAAGAGGAGAAAACTCAGTAGGAACACTCCCAAACTTCAGACTTCGGGAAACTCCAACAGAAGGAAATGAAACAGAATGAGATGCAAGGGTTGGAGTTCTTATAGGATAATGACAATCATCAGAAATACATGGTTTAGCAATGGAAGAACCTCCTCCAAATGCCTTTTCCTTTATGATAATCTTCTCTGGGTTGGCTTAAGGTATTGCTAAAGGAAGTTGTGGAGTAGACCTTGTATGTCTGCCTCTAAAAGCCACGGTTGAAACAATGAATTTGCCTGTGGGTTCGCATCAATGAATTCACCACAATGGAGTCGCCAGGTGCACAATAGAAATATTGGAGGGATTTGATGCCTGATGCACCTTCAGAACTAGAGGCTCAATGTCGTTCAATCCCAAGGAAAATCTTCAACTTCGTCCCCGACAACAACGCTAGAAAGGTTAGCACCAGATGTTACTCTTGGATTGCAGTAGGAGTAAACCTGATACCCATCAGTTTATATGTCACAATTTGTTTATAAAGGGTGATCGAAAGATAACAGACTCAAAACAATATAGTTTGAAATCAGAATCCTGGATCGGGCTATGCATGGACAAGTGAGGTCTTAGTTTAACTTCAGACAATAAGTTGCAGTAAGGGTGAGTAGGAGGAAGACTTCGATGGGAAAATTTAAAGGTCTGTTGTAGGCATCAAGCTTCCAACAACCCAAAGAGGAATAACTTAAACACAAGAACTTCTTGTATTCAAATTACAGGAACACTAAAAGAAACCATAACAACATTACCATAAAACATTTATCATAAGACAGTCACAATGTTTCATATGAATCAGTCAATCATGAACTCTTTCAGTATTAGATGGAAACAAGATGGAGTAAGAAGTTGAATGTCATTAAACAAGAAGTCTCACATACCTATACATAACCAAGGAAACCAGTGCTTCATCAAAACTTTACAGTAGGGAGCTCAACTCTACCATTGATACCCACAAAAATGGAAAAAATGCCTACATATACTCAGACTAGCTCGGACTGTCTGAAGCCAATCATATCATGCATTTAAGGCTTTATGTTGATGAGATTCTCTGGACAGTCTGTGCATGCAGACATTGGGCAGACTGCCCATGCAATCGTCTATCAGACATGATCTTTATCAGGATGGATTGACAGTCTGTCCCTACGCTTGTCCCTTCCCGACCTTCTATTTATGGATGGAGACGACGTTCAACCACCATCAACTACCCCAATAACTTCTTTCTCGGGATCAAGTAAGGTCCAGTAAATTCTGCATTTGGAAAACGTGGCGACCTTTCCTTGGTTGTTGTTGCTTCGATGGACTGCTACGAGAGGGCCCAACTTGCAAACGTGGACAAGGATCTGATGGGGAGAGCGATGGCGCCAACAATGCGAAGTTGAGACGAGGGGTGATGAGGTGGAAGCACTAGGTAGCGGGGAAATGGGGCTATGAAACCGATCGAGAGGTGCCATGGGAATAAGGATAGGACATGGTGTAAGTGGCATGGATTATAGGAGCACAATTGTCGAGAAATAAGAGGGATGAAAGAAAAGGGGACATGACACCTGGAGCGTGGAGGACAGGTGTGTGGTAGTGAAAGGTAGGAGGGGAGTGGGAGATGTGACAGGGGAATGAGAGAGGAAAAGTGGAGGACACATGTCATCGGGAGGCAAGGGAGGTAATCGAAGGAGGCAGTGGTAAGATTTTTTAAGGGGGGCCCACACAAAACTGCCCATATTGGACCCCCACCTCTCATTAAAGGTAGAATGACAAGGGGGGTCCGGAATGGGACCTCAGTCATCGATCTGGGCACCTGAATCCCAACCATTGA
>ML777973.1:110557-122290 GCA_009831015.1 Picea engelmannii
TCATCCCTCACCTGTGTCAATCTAGTAAGGTATGTGACCACATTTTCAGCCTTGGTCATTTTTATGCTCTTTAGTTTTTCCCTCAAAACCATTTTCTGGTTCTCATTTGTACTCTGGTACAATTTAGTCAAAGACTCCCACATATCATAGGCATGTGTCTTCCCTGCCAAGTGAGGAATCAAATGATCCTTGATGGCATCAAGAATAAGTCTCTTATCCTTGATACTCTTCTTAGTATAAGTTGCAAGAAGAGTAACATCAGTAGGTACCACAACAGGATGAGTAGTGGTATTCTCCACAATGTCCCACAACTCGTTTTCTTGCAAAAGCAAGATCATCCTCTCCTTCCAAGAACCAAAATTTGGTGCCCCATTAAGTCTGTCCTCAACTCTCAAACTAGTAGCCATTGACCCTTTTTCTGCTGAAAATAACAAATTCAAAAATCTGCCCTGTGAAGTGACTGTTGTATCAACTTTCTGTTTGCCGAAATCTCTGCTTCTCTTCAACTCAGCTCTGATACCATGTTAATTTTTCAGACCCCGACCCAGTTTCAGTCTCGTTGATTTTTCAGCCAATGTTTAATGCCCAAACCCAGTTTTATATCAACAATTAAACACAACAGAAAATTATTTCAGAACTGAAACATGAGGATTCTGAACTTCGTTTTCTATGCAGAAATAAAATATCAGCAGCATATAAAACTCAAAAAATTATAGACACAGAAATTTTGGTCTAACATCGACCCTGGAAAAACCCACAAGAGGAAAACCAGTGAGAGAGGGATTTTTATTATTTATGAGCTTCAGAGAAATTTCTTCTACAGCATATTCATCTTCAGAAATTACAAAAACTTATCTCAAACTTTCATTCACAAAATCCTTCTGAACAGTCCTGGAAAAAGCTCCTCGATTTATGTGCCAAAAATCCATACAACTGTACAGCTGTCCCAACAATAAATGTTGTACAGACTGTCTTGATTTTCATGCCAAATTTATGCTAAGACTGTACAAAATATGCAGCAAGAACAGCTCCTCAAAAACCATGCCCAATCTTCTCGAAAACTGTGTTGTACGACCCTCAAAATTCGTGCCAAAACTGTACGGACTATATGGAATTTCACCCATAAATTTATGACAACAGGTGCCTCAATTTCTATGCCAATAAATGACTATATGGAAGCCTTGGGATGCATTCCATACTTCTCAGAAATACTTCTTCTATCTCCCTCGATTTCTGTGCATAAAAATTGGTTGTACGACCTCTAGAAATCCATACCACACGATCTGCATTAAATGTTGTACCCTTCCTTGAAATTTGTCCTAGCTTGCTACCTTGGGATGCATGCCCAACTCTGCAAATTCTACCTCTTCTTCAACTCGACCTCTCTCTTTTGCTCTCTCTTTCTCTCTCAACAAGAATGCATGAACTACTCATGAATGGTTGTGCTCCCTTTCCCTAATCAACCTCATGAGGGAAGGCGAGGAGTTTCTTAATCCAACGGTGGAGATTGGATTAGATGAGTGGCTGAGATTAGGTGTCTCTTCACTCACCCCCACTTTAGTCATAAAGTCCCCTTTTAATTTGCATCTCACAAATTAAATGACTAGGGCCCACATTAGGCACTTTCTCACCCCTTAGGCGCCTAGGGAAGAGAAACACTTGCCTTGGTACTTTATTTAATTAAAACATTAACCAGTTCTTCTTTGAAATCCTTGAGTTGCTTCGACTTGTTGTTGTTCTACAACCTCTTTTTCAACAAACTCTTAGATGAATACATCGTTCACAGCTCCTTCCAGGCGCTGTTCAGCTGCATTAACAACCTGCTCTAGTTCTGCTCCTCTGCCTTCAACTTCTACGAACAATTGGTAGGCCTTATCTTGTACGGGTTGGAGTCTCTAAGTTACTTCCATAAATTTTCTCTGAATAGTGTGAATCTGCTACTGGGTGGTGCGTTTCTCTTGAGATCTCTTCATTCTTTCCACAGCTGACATGAGCTTTAACTATGCCTATATCGTTTCGGCTTGATACTTCACCTCTTGGAGCTGTGACTCCACTGTTCTTAATTTTGGACTCTCAGCGAGTCACTCGTATGTCAGGGAATTGCGATCACTCAGCTTCTTGTATTCCATAGCAAGGGCCTTTAGTCTCTCAACTGCACTCCTGACAGTTGCTTCTCTTTGGTCCTTCACATCCTGTGGGGTCTCGGGCACTGCATGTAGTTCTAAGTCTGCGATGCGTTGTTTTAGCTGTTGGATCACTTCTTCAAGATACTCTACTTGCTGTGTAACTCGATATTCTACCTTTATTTCTATGATTGTCATAGAGAGAAGTGATTTGTTGACTGCTTCCTTTACTTCGAGTTGCTCGGTGAGCAACTATTCTTTTCCTTGCTGTATCTGTGATTTTTCTTCATCGAAATTCGCTTGGAGGGAAATCTTTTCCTATTCTGCATCTCAACGTTGTTATAAAAGTACTCCTTTTACTTACGTCTAAGTCTGTGTGGCTTGTTATGTTTCCTCTCGTGCTCATCGAAGGCGAGCTTCGACTGTATCAGCTAATCGGTGGAGTTGGGTTGGCTCGTCTCCCAGCTCTAGTGTTCCCAATGGCAGAAGCATAGTGGGGACTGTACGGCTGGACTGTAGTGCCTGTTGTACCCCTCGGAGTTCGATTTCAATCCTATCATACATTGATTCCTTCTTGGCCTCTTTTTTTTCTGCTATTTCTAGCGAAGCATCGTTCAAGGCTGCTATGAGGAAGTCGAAGTCGTCAGAGGTGAGGACAGTCTGCATCTTGGTCATGGAGGATTTCAATTTCTTCCGAGAAGAAGGTTTCATAGGTGAACCCTTCCTCTTCTTCAGGGGATCAACCTCGTCTCCTTGCTTCTGTTCAACTTCTTTTTCATCTAACTCTTCGCCATCACCTCCTTGCTCTGGTGATATGGAAGCAGTCTTCATGGATGCACTGTGTAATCCTTGGACCTCTTCGGTCTTCTTTGTCCTACTAGGTCTGGGTGTATCCTGCATAGTTTCTGGTCTGCCCAAATCGGATATCTCTGCGGGGTTGGCGGGGATAAGGAGGTTAGCAGACCATTCCTTAGTAATCTCCTCCAGGTCCTCCTCCGTCAGCTTGTAGTAGGACTGAAGTTGTTTCTTATGTTCATCAACGCGCATTGTAATATAAATGAAATGTTGATCTGCGTTGAACTTCATAAAAGGCAAGAACCGGTGTAGAGTGTTTGAAGTCATGCGAGGCTCGGACTGGATGGCTCTCTTCAGTTGATCGTAGTAGATATGAAAAACAACATTTGACTGCCACTATTTGTTCATATCCCTGGAATACAAAAGTGTACTAAACTTCATAGGAAATGGATCAAATGGCTCAATGTCGGGGAATGTTGCACCTTCTGGCATCTCCCAGGTGATGAATGTGATAAGGATCAAAATCTATATAAAATGGAATTCGTAACCTTGATCTTGTTCTTTTCTGCAGTCTAGTTCCAATTGATTCACCAAGTACTTCACCTAGTTCATCTGTAGGCCTTCCGCACACTTCCCTACGAGGTCGACTACAAAGCCGGTGACTTGGGTAGGTCAGTTCTTTCTTACTAACTTCCCTACAATCAATTGAAAGGCGAGGTGCACTGTGCCACTCTGGATATAATCTACCTTGTAGCCTCGCGTCCCCTTCTTGACATCGTCGTAGGTGTCCTTGATCCTCTGTGCTAGAGGGCGATCCATGGATTTTCCTGGATAAAAATCATGTGGATCAGGTCCCTACATACTCAACCCTGTGATCTGATTGATCAGCATCAGATCAATTGTGATATGATGGTCTAGCCATAAATAGCCACCATGGTAACAAGAAATCAATAACTTGACACATGCATTCACCTCCTGGTGTCTTCTGAAGTGTGGGACCTTCATGATGTTAAGCAGGGTGGAATGCACAAGGTTATGGGTCCATGTTTGGGGGATTATCTTTGAATTCTTCCCCTTTGTTCTGGTTAGGTACTTATGTGGGGCGAGCATGTTATATACTTTTCGGTCGCCAAGGTTGAAGTCGTTGAAATTCAACACTACAATCTTGTCTTGGTCTGCTCTAACTGCGCGGATCCCCTTTGGGAGGTTCGTAGTGACCAAGGTGTACTCGAAATCTCTGGGAACACTATCTCGATTTACTGTGCTACTTAGAGGTGGTATGTAGGTGGGTAATATAGTCGGGATCAATTTGGCATTTGCTAGATCATCCCTATGCTTGGTTCACTTTTCATCTGATGGTTGAGATGGTCCGGCTCCGCGAGCAGTCAAGGAAGATGCTTGCATTGTTCTTGTGAATGAAGCCTGTACACCTATAGATAATCCTCTCTTTGACATGACTCTTTCAGTCATCAGGTCGAGGAGTACTTCTGTCACAGATTCTTTGACTGCGTTGAGCTCCTCGGACATACGTGCTTAAGATTAACTAGATCGGGTTCATATTAAATTACACACTACAATGTAATAGATGGAAACAATGTGATGATCACTGTGCAAGATCAACTTAGTCCGCGGGCTCAAATTCTTGGTTAGTAAAAGTGTTCTCGGTGCATGGCGCGACAAGATAAATAGGTAATTCGACAATGGGTCTCTTGTAACGAGTATGAAGCCTTCCTAAACTCTGTTCTATCCATTATGGCATGGTCCCAATGGTCTGATGGCGAGCTGTCTGGTCATAAATGCCTTTATACCCATTCAAAGTGTTGGTATAACAGTTATAATGTCCCCAATGAATATATTGATTTTCCATGGTGAAGTGCCATGTGTCGTTGTGTTGATATCCTGACGAAGCTCCAATTTTGCAAATTTTCCTTCTGCGAGGTTCCTTCTAGATCTTTTTGCAACTTTTCGATCTTAGCTCTCTTCTTACTTAGTTTTCTAGCCTTCTTTCCAGTGAGCTTTGTCTCAGTATTCCTTTTCCCATTCTGATTCTTATCTTCTTTTGACATAGTGACTTCGTACTGTTGAGATTCTTTCCTAGGATTCAAGGGTAATACTTATTTTTTTATCTGGGATAGGTATTTCAGTCTTCTGTGGGTCCTCTAGTCTTCTTGCAACTTTGATATCTATGTCGCTGTTGTTAAATAGTTGTGATCTATTCTCCTATTCTTCAATCAAGTGTGTGATCCTTTTAGTTATAAAATATTTTAACTCTTTCTTATTCTGCTCTAAGAATTATTCTTCTTCCTTCATTCTGGATTGATCTCTTTCAATCCAAGGTCTTCCTATTAACATGGTAAATGGAGCATCATCCTCAATAAATTTAATGATCTCAAAATCTTCTTCTCTCGAAGTTCCATTGACATTCATAGGTATCTAAGCAAGCTTACCACATAGGGTTATCAATTTTCCTCTGAATAATCCTATTCCTCCCAGTGAAGGAACCATAACAGGTTTTCCTAAAAGTTACCAAGTTCTTTCTGTCATAACATTCACCTGTGTTTCCTCATCCAGAACACAGTCAACGTCGAAGTCTCCTAATCTTGCTTCAATGCATTCTTTTTCTTTGAAGATTTCTGATAATCTGACATGTCGGTGGCCATTCAAGGTTTCTCTCATCTATAACAATACTTTCTTTGATTATTTCTGGGATTCTGCCATAATCTTAGTTTTTGGATCTGCCTTAGGGTTTTCTTGGTTCCGATTCATTCTTTCAACTTTAGCAATCAATCTAGGGCAATCCAATACTTCATGGTCCATAGCTTTACAACAAAGACAACTAGGTCTTCTCCCGAGGCATTCCTTAGCAAGATGTCCTAGTTTTCTGCAACTGTAATAGAGGGTTAATCCTCTCTTTCTTTTAACTGATCCCCAACCCTTTTTGTACTACGCACTAGGATCGTAGGAGTTAACCTGCAAAAAATTCTTTCTAGGATCCTGCATCCATTTGTTAGTCCAAATATTCTTTCTATGCATAGGTATAACATATCTTTCACTATTCTTATTAGATCTACTCATGTCAAATCTTTTTTCATCTACCAGTACCCTAGTTTTCGAGCTAGGACAAAATCTATCAAACATACCTAGATCCATGCTTTAGAAACAAAATTTTCCACTTGTCTTACTTCTACAGAGCACAAAGCTTTCAGATCTAGAACTTTTCACTATTCTTACCTTTATCAGAGCACAAAGTTTGCAGATCTTACCTGTTTTCTTCAAATCTGACCTCTTTTCTTGGCACAGAGCTTCACAAGTCAAGTAGAATGCTACGCACTAGGGAAATAGATCTACGCACAAAGATTTCTCAGTTTCAGGTCGAATATTTGCACAAAGCTTCTTCTTCCTCAGTTCCCAGCAATCACAATTTCAGTCCTGGCAATGAAACCATTTGTTGGCATAGGGGCAGACCCAGGGTTCAACACTACAACAATGCACCAACAAACCCTAACTACCGGCCCTTTCGAAAACACCTGCGAAGTAGATGAAGTCTCACCCGAGGTAGAGGAAGGGGTGGTTGCAGGACTCAGATGTCTACAACCTTAGCTGGGACACAAATCTATGATTCTAGTATTTAACAGAGCATTCAATAGTAAACCTTCATCAATATCTACTCCGCAGATAAAACAAAAAATCACAACATTCACCTAGATCTAATGTATTTAAGAAATTAGCATAAGGAATTAGATAAGATCTAGTAGATTCAAGCACTAAGCAAGTTCACAGAGGTCAGATATAGCATTCAGATTCACCATAAGCACAAAGTATAAATAGATTTATCTATCTATCTATGTCAAGCACTTAGCAGATAACACATAAGTACAACAACACATCGCACAAAGCAGAGAAACATAACATATACGTGGTTCACCCCCACCCTGGGGCTACATCCACCAACTCTTCTTCTTTATTAGCTTCTCCAATCATATACATGCACAGAGACACACAAACCTTACTCCGCATAGTACAAGATATCTGTGCACCTCGCTAGATCCTCCTTCCTTGTGTTACATCACAAAGCCCTTCACAGTCTGTTACAACCACTTGCACTTAGCTCTACAAGTCTCTCACAGTATGCACAAAGCATTTACAAACCACACTTGCACTTAGCACAACATAACATAGATGCCTCTTCCCCTTTTTCTTACATCGCCTAAACATCCATTTATATATTACAAAATAGGCCTAAGCATGGGTAAACCCATGGGCCAACATTCCCATACCCGTTACATATTCCCAAATCCCAAAAAGGACCCAAAAAGGACCCAAAAAAGGGCCGAGATCCCACAATCTCTTCTTCGTCTTGCGCTCTGCCTTCGATAGGCTGTCAAAGTCCAAAATGGTCAAACTTGACCAAGGATCTCTCAAAACTTGGTCGAGGGCCAACATGCCATATCAATTGATAGTTTTGATGAAGAGAAGCGACTAGAAATAAGTAGTTTCATCAAGTATATAGATCAAGCTTGTCAGAAAGAGATAGCGACACAACTAGTCAAAACATTATCAGTTGAATAAAATACTAATAAGCAGTCGACAAAGTTAGTCAAATAATCAACATAGCCTATCACACTGATGAACCTCCAATTGAAGTAGGAAACCCCTTTCGCAAACAAAATGTTGAATCATCACCTACCTCTCTATGAAGGGGATGAGAAACCAAAGAGAGATTGGTTCATATGTGAGAAATTATAAGATTCCATGGATGTCAAAGATGAAACAAAATAGATCTCATAGTTTTCTAGGGACCTAATAAAAAGATCTCCCACATGGTTCATGAACTTCATAGATAACTAGACAAGAACGAAGACATAAATCAAGAGAAATTTCTTGTTGTTCTTCAAAACGCAAGGTAAAAAACACTTGGATATGAAAAAATTGAAATAAATCAAGCAGACGCAAGGAGAAATCATAAGGGAATATGATAAAAGTTCAAATACCTACTCGGTCAAATCTCATATACCATCAACAAAGAATTGTTAGTGTAGTGGTTTGTGGAAATATTATTTCATAAAATCAGGGCCCATTAAGGATGCATGAAATTCAATCATGTGTTCAGATGCCCTCCAAAATCCTCAACAAATTGAGTCTAATTATGACGATATTGCACCATCCATGGATTAAAAAAGTTGAAGAAAAATTGGAGATGTTGCAGAAATTGTTGCAGGATCTTGCCTTACGAAAAATTGGTCTACGGTGCACCTTCTGTGTGAATGAAGGACACATTAAGGACTAATGTAAGTACCATGAAATGAATGAAATATAACTAGATGTTAGATGAGTCCATAATGAATACTACTAAGAAATCTATCAAATCATCACTATCCACGCTATAAAAGATTGTCCAAATAATTTGAAGAACATAAATCCCAAATGGTGTGCTATATGTGAAGAATTGATCCACAATACAACATAATTCCAACATAATGGTTGGAATAAACCAAACTATCAAACTATCTATCATACTAAATCCATAGATTAGAACCAAGGACAAGGACGTATAGGAGGTGGTTATTAAGGATGAGGAGGATATCGAGGAGGTTATTGAGCTCATTACATATGTGGTCAAGGAAGAATTGAGAATATATATTTCTTTATTTACCTTAAAGAAGACCACATAAACCCTAATTGTTCCTTGAAGGAAATAATTTATTTGAAAATTTGTAACATATGAGAAGTTGGAGATCCCTCCCTAGGAGATTTCCAAATTATGTTAGAAAAAATAAGAAACAATAGAACCATTAATATCCTACAAAGTCTCCCCAAGCATGAAGTTCTAAACTCCAATAACTCAAATGTCGTCACTAGATATAGAGAGAGACAAGTTGGCAATGCACTAGTAAAAAAAGTACCATAATTAAAGATTGTAAGGAAAGACAACTAGTGCCTAGATACCCAAAAGGAAAGACAAGTCATGAGAGAGGTGGTCAGCTTCTTTGATGATATAAAAGAAGAAGAGAATCATCAATAACATCAAAAAAAGTTGTATCGGGAAGGAATGAAGGATGCAATCTTGGATGAATTCCTCAATATACTAAAAGAAGAATAATTAGTTAGTAGATTGGTTAAATTGTTGAACACACTTAAAGAGTGTAAAGATGAATGATAAACATGCAAGAACCTACGTCAACTCACACAAGAAAATATCCATGAAAATTATGACATGGAAGTCAACCTAGAAGTTGAAAGGTTCATGATTCCTCAAGTAGTGGTCGGCTTCAAATATCAAGTCAAAATTATACCAAAGGAAACATGGATTAGGATGAGAAAACCAGAACTATTTAGATATAAGAACTTCATGTTACTTGCAGATTAGTGATTCAATGAACCAATTGAAATTTTAAGAAGCATAGAAATTGTCATCATGGGGATTCTAACATTGGTGTATTTTGATGTAAATAATCTAATCAAAGGTGTCCTCACATACTCAACGTTGGTTGGTCAACCTTGGGGTGAAAAAATGAAATCTATGGACTCATCTAACATCTGGTTCCCATGGAGGGGATTTCGATGGGAATACCAAGCACTTGGAGAGTGGAAATACTTCAAATCTCGACTTCAACATATAACACCACATATCTATATAGCTTGCATAGAAGTTATAAAGGATCCCCCCACACATACACAACATGCACCTCATGCCTCTCCACCAAGGCCACACTTTACATTTTTTAGTCCAAGTACATCGGTTAGGAAACCTATAGTAGAAAAAGAGTCAACCCAAACTACCAACATCCAAATGGAGGATCCCAACTAGGATGAAAAACTTAAAGTTGCATAAGAAGTAAACACTCAACCCAAGGAATCGTTATTCAATTGACCTAAGCCATCAACATAGTCAGTACCAGAGAAAACAATGCCATCAACAAGTGTCCCAACCACACAATATTAAGTCTTCTTATCGTAAATTTTGGGTATTTCAAATTTTTAATTTTGTGTAATTCCAAGCTCCTCTTACTTCAGGGCAAAGAAGGATTTGACAGTGGGGGAGTTGTTGGAGGGCCTAGTTGATTGGTAGACTAGACCTAATAGTCAACAAAATGAGATATGTCATTTGACTACAAATTAAAGTTGACTAAGTCAGTTGAGTCAGTCGAATGACAATATGGGTTGGCCAATTGCAATAGTTAGAGAAGTTGTAACTACCTACCACTATTATCAATGTATAAATAAATGTGATTATATGATGTAACTAGTGGTGTTTGATCCATTATAATAAAACACTACATATTGCTAGTTCCACTGCTACTTTTCTCCTCTTCATGCTTCTATGTATTCATGTTTGTATATTAATTGTAGGTTATTTATGTATATTGTGTTGTGTATGTGTATTATTGGTAACTTCTTTGTGTAATCCCTTATATTACAATAAGGGACTAGAGATCCAACTTCCTAGAATAGTTATTGGAAAGTTGTGGTTTTACAATGATAATCGAAATAAGGCAAGAATGGTTTATTACAAAGAGGCTATTAAACCTAAGTTAGAAAATCAAAACTATCTATTTAATGTTTATAGTTTCAAGAAGAACATAACAATTACAAAAATAAGAACACATTCCCATGGGTTCCACAATGAATGGAAGGTGAAAAATATCTAAAAAACACAAGAAGAAATAATTTGTAAAAGTAGAAGATGAAAAACATTTTATGTTGGATTAATAAAACAAAATAACTAACTTTTCTTTGTTAAAGTTCAATAAACCAATATACATTTATGAGACTTATAAAATTAAATTAATTACTTTGATTGATCATGTTATTATTTTGAGATATCATCTTCTTTATATGATCAAATAACTTGAAAATGAAATTTCAAAATTAATTTTTATTTTTATATGTTAATAAGCTATGGATTTTGGGTTTATTACATATGTTTGAAAATTAGATGTAATGTGTTTATAAGTTGGGCACTCCAAGAGAAAGTGTTTTTTATCATCTACTTTATTAGACTCATAGACTATACTTTCTTTCTTTCCATAGTTTCATGCTAAGAGGTTTCAGATCTTGTCCAACTCCCATTTTCATTACATGGACATTTATTTTTAAACTCAACAATTAAAGAATAATTTTTTTCTTCTCACTTCACGTTGATGATTTCTTTATAGTAATTAATAAATATATAAATAGAAAGAAATAAAATCTTCTATATCTTTCTAAATTGGATCCTAAAAAATTCTCAAGGCATATTCTAACTCGAAAGAATAAATATAATAATATGATTTCCTTTAAGGATTGGAATTTGTACCTTAAGACATTGTACGAATCCCCTAATGTTGAAAATGAAATTCAAACCATTTGTTGGAACGCAGTGGGAATACCCCAGGTTCAACAGTAATAAAACAAAAAAACCCTTATACATCATCCCTTTCGGCATCAACTACAAGAAAGTGAAGTCTCACCCAAGGCATCTAGAGGGGCTGCAGGAACCAAGTTTCTGCAGTGATGAGGGGAAGTGAGACATTCATCATGACCATACTATGCATTTTCCATTCATCTTCTATGTACACAGTTCCATTACTTAACCTTTAAATATCATGCAATATACCATGTGCGAGAAATTAATCCACTTAACATTCATTCATTCATCATTAACTTAAGTGTGCAGGATCATAACATCATATATCTGTCGAGCTGCAGATATACCATGTAAATCAACATTTAATTGTCAACCCGGGAAGGTAGACTTAGAGGAACCAGCACAGGAAATGCAGGGCTGAAGAGGGGGTTTAAAGGATGCCAAGCTACTCTCTGAACTGCTAAAAGA
>ML777973.1:128316-153738 GCA_009831015.1 Picea engelmannii
GTTTCTGTCTGCAATGGAACATATATGTGTAACAGAACATGAATAGCATAGAAAGAATGCCCTTTGCTAAACAAAAGTCTTCAGGAGAGTAATTAATATCTTCAAGAAACAGCAAGAAAATGTTATAAATCCGGAGCCCAACAATATCAATAACATATTTAGAATGCTAAGAATTCACCATTATTGCACAGTAGCCACAAACAATAATCATATATATAATAACCATCCATCACATACATAAGAAACATAACACACATAAGTAACACATCAAGACACAAGGTTTTAACATGGTTCACCCTGAACTGGGCCATGTCCAAAATGAATGGATTCTTATATTATTCATTGCAATCTCTTTACAGTTGTGCACTGCGCTTACCAAAATATAAACATTACCTAAACCTGCCTAAGTCATTCTACTGCAGTGCGAGCCTAAATACCGAAAACCTTAGTCATAATCCAAAACACCTGAATCATAAACTAATGCTAAACTTACCAAACTCTAGCCAAATCTTGAACAACCTTCACTCTTCTATCTACCTTGACCCTTTACATATTTATACATTAAAAATGGGGCTAAGAATATTAAAAAATATTCCCTAAAACCCAATGGTCTATAACCATTTTCCATCTTTTGCACGCTACTCTGTTGTTTTTCCTCCTTTCACGTTCCTTGACTCCTTAAAGTATGCTTCCATCACACACTTTGGTCCATCGCCTAACTATATTTTACCCTTTTGACCTATTTCAACACACAACCAAAAACATCCCCAAAATTCCTATCCAACAGGCCCCCAACACTCACCTATGGATCATCTCGAGCCACTTATGCCTGCTGCTGCTCTTCCTTTACCACAAGCTTGGTCGCTAAGAAGTTTTGAAATGTTTTCTTAACAGTGGCGACCATCCCCTTCACTTGTTCTTCTTTCATTGCTAACTCTTCTTCTATCTGTGCTATTATCAGGCCCTTTAGCTTCTCAGTAGTCTCCTAGGTGGCTTGTTTCACCGTTCCTTGTGCAATTGTGAGCTCTTCTACTATATTGTATGCCTCTTCCTATAATAAATCCATATCATGTGTAAGATATTGTTTCTCTGCTCTCATCTGGTTCATTTCGGAGTATAACTTCTTATTGTCTACCATTGTTGTCATCTTCTCTTCTGGTGGAAAGCTGCTCATTGTCTCCTTAAACTTTTATGCTTTCTCCTTCGCAGTTTGAATCTTCTACCCAATTTATTGTAACTAGACATCTTTTGTCAATCGATTCTAGACTTTTTTGCTTTCTTCACAAAGTTTGGCACACTTTGCTTCTAAACTCTTGATATTCTCAACAGTCGTGTTCACCATCTTATCCCTTTTCTCTCTCTCTCTCCTCAGGTGGAGTACCTAGTTTTTTTCATGCTTCCAATTCTATGATTTTTGAGCAGGAGCCTTGAATGGATTTGGCAATATTTGACACCTTCTCTTCTAATGGAGTATCCACCTCCATTCGTACTTATGGAAGCTATTTATACACTTTTTTGAATGCTTGCAACATCCTCTCTGCCTTCTGCACAACATCATCCCTTTCCATGGTTACTTTGTTGTAGTCAATATGCAAATCTACGTTCTCTGTCGTGACCTTAACCAACTCATTGGAGGTCTTCTCTATGCACAGGTTGAGTTCTTGTGTAATGATGACCTGCAATCCTTGTAACATCTCTATTGGAAAATTTGAAAAATCTAACTCAATGTGACTTAAGGCTTGCGCCTGCTCTTATATCTCGGTCAATGTGAATGATATTGCCCTCAATGCTATCTATAACATCCTGCATTCTCCTACTACTTCTAATGTCCGAGAGATTATCAAACTCACTTCTGCAGTCTTTGTTGTGCTTGTTGTATGTGCATCTCCTTCCTGTCACATTGGCATGATCCTTGTTGCTTCTAACATCTGGTGCAATTCAGTCATCTATTCTTGCATATTTATGTTCATATCCTCTTGTTTAAACACTGAAACACGTCATCCATGACTTCCTTAACCCGATCACCAATCTTTTCCAGAACATCTTTCGTCAGTGCATGTATATTTGATTCCTTCACAACCTTCCTCTTCTTTCTCTGTGGCACTGATTTTCCTTTGTCGATATACTTTTTCTTATCCCCTGGGCGTGGTATAGTCTTCCCTTTGTCGTTTCGTTTCCCTTATTCTTCATCACTTGTTATTTCTTCAATCTCTGGTTGTCGCGTCTCTGTTTTCTCAGTCTCTATTGATGGGATTTTCCAATATGCATCCTAGTCTTCCATGATTGGTCCCATTTCTTCCTCTGTTATCCTGTACTTCATGGCCAGCCATTCTTCTCTTGGATATTTCCTTACTTGAATGTAGAGATGGTGGTGATCTACCTTGAACCACACAACTGACTTTTATGCCTCTATTATTTGTGGTTGTATCAACAGTTATCCTGAATACACTGCCTAATGATCTCCTTGTAAATACAAAAATCAATATTGTTGTCTAACTGTCACTACTTATGCGTAGTCTTCCACAAATTACGATATCTTGCGGCCAAGCATGATTGATTTTTTTCTCCCAAAAAATGCACATCATCCGGCTCCCTCCATGTTGCTAATGCAAGTAAAATTAATAACCACACATAATGAAATTCAATACCTTTATCTTGTGCTTCTTCATGGTCGATCAAGAACTAGTTGAGAAAAGATATCTCCCAGTTCATCTACACACCCTCGATGCATTTATCGACTATTGTTATTATTTTCGTTGGTACTTAGTCCTTCTGACACTTCCTTAACAACTTATAGGCCAATACTTGTGTCACAAACCTCACTATAGGGTCACATATTCTCGCTACATCCAAACAACGTTGTCCTCTATGCGTATGAAAATTCTCTTTCATTCTCTCTGATAAATCCTTCTCATTCTTCTTGTCCAAAAATAACATTTAGAGGTCCTCCCCTTATGATGGTAGTCCAGTAATCCGCACAATAAAATATGTGTCAAGGGAGACCGACCTATCGATCCATAATTAACCTCCGTGCATGCATCTCAACAACATCTTCACACATGCATTGATCTTTGTGCTCCTGCCAAAATGTGGTATGTCGAATAGAGTCAAGATGCCAACTTTCTCCAACCCTGTTGCCTATGTCTATGTCTATATCATGATCATTTGTGTTTCTGATATGATGTATTTCTTCAAATACTTGCTTGGCACTAACTCTGGAAATTTCTTCTTGTCCATAATATCATGGTCTACATACTTTAAATTCAGTACCAAGCCTAACATATCTTCCTCCATGATCACTCCAAGTGGGATTTATGGCTCCAAAATAAAATACTTAGCATATTTATACAACCTAATGGGCTTCGTTGTATCCTTCCTTGGTGGTATGTAATCTCTTGGAAATATGATCTTTGATGAGGATGCCCTTGGGTCTCTTCAACTATAGGTATTGTTGTTGGTTGACTTTGTTGTTTCCTTGGTGCTGATATTGATGCCACTGCTACCTTGGGTGGTGCCATGTTTGTCTGCAACAGTCTCCCTGCAACTAACACCTACAACTCTACAATACTCTCTCGGCTCTGCAACTCTTCTTCGCTTGACTCTCTATTCAAACTATAATAAAAAATAACCTTTCCTCATCGACCCTTCTCTTTCTTTTATAACCCATCGAAAACTGTTAACTTACCTTTGTGCATAAACTTGTTGTCTAATCCACTAGTGCTTTGCATTCAATACTTGTCTTAACCCTGCACTAATTCCAAATCCTATGCTGTATTTGGGTCTAAATTTGTCATTTTGTTACGATCTCTATGGTACTTTCCATTTATTACTACGTATCTCCTCTTTTTTGACATCATGTTTCCTCATAAATTCTCTTAACAGTTATATTCCCGATCTCCTCTCTCTGCGATATCCTCTCTCTCTGTGATCTCCTCACTGTGCAACTCACTTCCTCCATCGGTGCACCCTTCTTCCCACGTCTTTCTCTTCTGTGACATTTTCTTGCTTATCCTGTTTACTTGCTAATCTTAACTCCTTGAACGCTGAGTTACTCTTCAACTTTCTACTTCTTCCTTGAATCGTTTTCATGCTTTTTCCCTTTTTCTTCAGTTTTCTTCCTTTTTATTTCTTTTTCTATATACACTATAATACATATATAAGGTTATTGCACAATCAACCTAGTGCATGGAAATATGACCGTCCTTATATAGTTTTAGTCGACTCTCGTTAACTAGTCCTTCCATGACTTCTCCATCCAACTTCTCCAGCTGAACAACATCTACTTCTATCACATATCTGATCACATATGGGCATAACCAATGCATCCTGAACTCCTGGGGTGTTGCAGAAACTTGTTGTCATAGAGAAATACTAAGTCTCATGTCTGAAAATTATTATGCTTGATGTGTCTGTCATGGAAATCTTTTTCACATTCCTTCTGTACTTGCTAATGAAACCCTGTGACAAATCGGTCTTCCTCCAATGCCATTAACTATTATAGTATTTCTTCTACTACGCCAGAATCCATAAGTTTTGTCATCACAACAATGCACAAACTCGGTACAATAAAATCCATAGGCATGAATGCTTCTTCACCGTATATTAATCTAAAGGGTGTCTGACCTGCCAACTTCTTGCATGTATTCCTATAAGCCCATAGCACTGCAAGAATCCTTAAATCCCAGCTGTCTCATCCTACATTAGATATCTTTGTCAATGCATTCTCTAGTATATTATTGAAGGCTTCCCCATTTACTTGAGGGTGATACAATGTTCTCTTTTGATGATGAATTTGGAACTCCTCTGTCAATGTTGCAATTGTCTTGTTCAAAAAGTGAGTTCCCTGATTTCTCATAAGTACTATTGGTCACTCAAACCTTGGTAACTACATTCTCAAATAATAACTGCACAATTTTCTTCATGGTGAAATATGTAACCGATTCTGCCTCTTCCCATCTAGTCAAGTATTCTGTAGTGGTAATTATGTACCTAGCTTATGATATTCTTGTTGGTTGATTAATCGGCCCGACAAAATATATTGCCCATTTTTCAAATTCTTGGAATGTGACTTTCATATTCAAAGGCATATCATCCCTTCTAGAAACATTTCCTAGTCTCTGAAAAACATCACAATTCAGACAATAATCCTTAACGTATTTATGGAGGGTGGGCCACCATATCCCCTGTGCACAAGATCTTTTGAGATATCACATTTCCTATGTAATGACCTCCTGAAATTCCTTCATGTGCCTCTCTACTAGTATCATTGGTATTTCATGTTCCAATACACATCGTCACAATATCTCATTTGCACCTAACTTACACATATTTCCTTCTATTAGCCGATAATCCACTTCTTTAACCACTAACTGCTTCTTTTGTGCTATTGTCATTCAGATGAAGCTATTCTTGTACTAAAAAAATGGACAATATCTGCAAAATTGTCATCAACCATTTGAACTGCAAATAGGTGCACATATGGTAAACTATCATCTATTCTATGCATATTCCCATTTCAGTATGCATGATAGATGATCTAGACATGCATTCAGTTTCCATGGCTTCACAATTACTTCAAATTCATACTCCTAAAACCAAAATAACCATATGCATAATATCCCCCCCAACACTAGCTTGTTCATTAGGCATCTCAGCGCAAAGTGGTCTATATACATATTAAAGTGGGACCCCAATAAGTAATGTCTAAACTTCTACAAGGAATACACCATTTCCAAACATTCACGTTCTGTCATCGTGTAATTCTTCTCGACAATTGACAACTTCCTGCTAGCAAATGCAATAGGACGGTCTAACTCTCCCTCTCTTGGTTGAGCTAAAAATGCACCAAGATCTATAGACGATGCATCCAAATGAATGTGAAAATATTTCATCCAATCTGAGAACACCAGAATGGGCACAATAACTAAATTTTTCTTCAACGTGTCCAAACCTTGTTGACATTCGTCATTCCAATGAAACTTAGCTTCTTTCTTTAACAATTTTTCTATCAGAGCTGTAATCTGCTCATATCCTTTAATAAATTTCCTATAATATCCTATATGAAACAACTTTGTTCTCAATTTTCTTACCGATGTAGGCAGTGGAAAATCAACAATCACATCTATCTTTTCTGAATCAACCAACAAACCTTGCTTGCATACCACATGACCCAACAAAATCCCAAAAGGTGCGAAGAAAATAACTTCTTCAAAATTAATGAGATTTGATATTGTCTACATCTATCAAGAATCAAACACAGAGTTTCTATATGATCTTTCAATAAGATAAACATTGTCCAATCATCTAAGTACACTTCAATAAACTTATGAATAAATTCCTTAAAGGTTGCAACAACTACTCTAGAAAACATAGTAGGTGCATTCTTTAACCCAAACGACATTATTGTGTACTAGTGGCTTCCCCATTCTGTCACAAATGTTGTCTTATATCTATCTTATGGCACAATATTGATATGATGATACCCTGAAAACCCATTAGTGAATGAGTAGGTCTCATGCCCTCCTACATTATCCAACACATCGTCTGCAAAAGGGGGTCAGAAATGGGTCATGTAAACAAGCATCGTTCAATTTCCTTAGGTATACACAAATTCTAATTCCCCTTATTTTCTTATCTTGAAATACCATTGGACTTATCCACTCTGAATCTACGATGGGCTCAATGATATCAGCTTCTAACATTCTGTCTATCTCTAGTCAGAAATAGATCCTAATACTCACGTAGTAAATCTGCAATATTTTCAATAGTCTCATCGTTCCAATAGTCTCCATGCCATGAACATAATCCTTCTTACAGCTACAAAGGCTACAAGCAATATCATCATATGCATCATCATAATCATCAACAGAGGAAGTAGAGGGGTTTTCCAACACACCATCAATCTTCTCAACATCAAACTTCTTCACAACAATATATAATTGATTTACTTTTAGTTCAAGAGCCTGTTTGTAATCTTGCAATCCCTGAATAGTCTCAACTTTCTTAGCCATCTGCAACAGAAAAATATCATAGTCTTATCTTCAAATCCTGGTATTCATCAAATAACCAGAGATTTTATACTTGAAACAGAGTAGCTTCCTCACAAAGCTCATTAATAGAGAATTTCAAGAATATAGCCTAAATCTCCAAGTGGGAATTGGATTCCTTCAACCCATCAATCTACTCCAGGTTCAAGTTAAGAAAACACTTGGAGATACAAAGGTTAAGGGGACCGACATGCACCCACTAACATAAATGTGGTCCACAATGGACCACTAAGGGTGTTTAATGGTTGACATTAGTCTCCCATGACTACCAATCCTTTTAAACCACAATTCATTGTTGTTGTGCATGCCAATTTGGCATGCACATAAGCCCTATGGTTGTTGTGCATGCCAAGCATGCACATAACTATTAGGAACAATTTTGTGCATGCCCCAATAGTTCTATGCATGCCAAATTGGCATGCACAACAACCATAATGTTCATGAACTGAGGGTTCTCCTTCATGCCAATATTCACTTTGCGCACTATTAATGGCTTCTTATACACAATGGATTCAAGCATTAGACCCTCTATTGCATGCTCCCCTTCAGTCTCTGATACTTGCACGTTTCTTGGATATTCTTCCTCTTGATATTCTACTGTAAAAATATTACTTCTGATAACTTGCGGAGTTGCATTTACTAAAGCTGAATCAACTTCAAAAATAAATGTTACCTTGAAATTCCGGGTTAGATCCTCCCAATCTGTTGTCTCTCTACGTACCTCCAATTCTAGATACTAGTTCTTGGGAATCATCTCAAGTGTATGTATAAACTTGTGTGTCCATTCCTGCTTGGGAACCCACCCCCAAGTCATATTGCACTGCACAATATGATCTGTCAGCCAACTTAACCCTGTATACTTCTGTGCAATTTCTCCACCTTCTGTTCTAAATATGATTTGCAACAACCTTCTACACTGTTGCCAATCTCCTATTCCTTCCTTATGTGTTTCCCACCATCTCGCCAAAGTCGCTTTCAGCGCAACATCCAAAGAGAATAGTCTTTGTTGATCTGATATGTATATTTCAAACTCTTTGATAAAATATTCTATAGGTTTCAGTCCAGTAAACTTTGGTGGATCACATACCTTTGTTTCGATCCAACACAAAGAGAGAGTAATGCGAGCACATCTTTTGGTCGATACTTCATGCATCCTATGCTGCCAATGTTCGAACCCTTCTTTTGGATATGATGTGCAAGAGATGATGCTTCTCCAAATAAGTACACCATTGACAATATGATTGATGTAATCATCAATCTGCACGGTCATATTATATAGTTTATCAATTTCTTTTCTTGCATGTTCCACATACCTTCTTGCTTTTGTAGGATATAATGGTGCAATGAATTTCAAGTATCCCACTTCAAAAATCATTTCCCTCTTCTTCAAGTTAATAATCGTCTGATTTTCAAAGGCCCAATCCAGTATGAGAAACGTTGGCTATGACTGACTATTATCTATGATCTCAATGACCTCAAAGTCTGCTAGACTCTGCACTCCATCTATGTTAACATTTACTCCTAACAATATTCCAATCGGCACCATATTATGTTGGTTTTCCAACCTCAACTGAATGGGTGACCAATTTAACTTCGGCTTCCCCATCATCTCCCACATCTACTTTGGTAGAAAATTTACATCAGATCCTAAGTCTAAAATGATGTTTTCCATGTCATAATATCATATCTTCACATTCAGTCTGAATTCCCTATTTGTCCTCTTCTTGCGCAATACTTGGTTCATTGCTCTTTGTGTAGCTGGTACTTCTCTGTCTTTGGTACAGTAATAGATCATTCCATACAGTGAATTCAACGTTGTCTCATCCTTCATCAATTCTAAATAACTCTTTAGAAAATCTTTCAAAGTGCTTACCTTCTCTACTAACCTTTTTGGAATGGTGCGATCATAGGCCGATGGCATATCATATATTGGCTGCGCGGTTGACATTGAGGCTATCCATTATGGTCCTAGTATCTCCTTCCTAGCTTGCTGATATGCCTCTCTCTCTTTCCATGGGTCAAACATTGGCGTGCTCGATCCCTTTTCCCTTTTCCGTCGCATTCGCTCTTGTTCTAGATCCTTCGCGTGTAACCACTGCTATTATGGACTGATCATTGCATTGTTTTGTTGCTATCATCTATATGTTATGGCTTTGGTTCCCTCTTTCCTACCATTTTGCAATCAATTATGGACAATCTCTTGTTGCATGATCTAGTGCTCTACAATATGTACATGTCATGCAAGGATTAGGGGAGTCTCGCACCAAATGTTTTGGTTGATTGTAGTTATAACAAATTATTAGTCATCTTCCTCCTCTATCAAATCCTCCTCGTCCCCGACCTCTGTCGAATCCTCTGTTGATTCCAAAACTGTCAAGATTCCGACACTTTGAATCCTGCCTGGCTAAGACAAGATAGGCGAGATTATCACCCTAATTTATAGCCTCAAATAAACCACATTAGATTTCTAACTTGTTTTAAGATAAAAAAATCTAAGCATAATATTCTTTTAATGATTTTATAATATTCAATATTTATGGCTTTTGAGTTAATAAAGAAATAAAAATAAACAAAGTTAACAAAACTAATGAGAAAAAGTTGTGTGAATGGCTTTGCAAATAATTAAAAATTTGTAGTTGCTAATGAAAAATTGATTTGAGTAAAAATAATAAGCAATTACAATATATGCTAATAAGTTATTTACTTAAGCCATCTAACTAAATTAGCTATGAACAACTTTTTAATTAGTTGTTATGTTATAACTTGCATAATAAAATAAATGAAATGATTATAATACAAGTTTAATGGTTGGAACTATCTTCAGGATATAAGTTTATATAATATAATTATTTTTGAGCAAGATATATTATGCCGTCAGAATTTTTGAGCAGAATTGATTATGAATGTTGGCCGCTATACTTTTATTGTAGAATTTCTTTTAACCATAGGCGGCTTATGAATCTGTGAAATAATATTTGCATCGACACATGTATTAATCTTCTTTGAGCGAAATGACAAAAAAGTCATGTTGTTATGTATTACATTCAAACTTAATTATATGAAATTCATATCAAGTGTTGATTGTATGAAACTTTATATCCACCATACGTGGATGACAAAATCATATTATATTGAAAATGTAATTATAAATTCCCACTCAGATTCATAAATCCCTTCATCATAACATTATACCATTTCACCATACGTTTTCTCCACTTTTATATAAAAAAGGTCTTGTAATAACTTTTGTCTTTGAAATATAATATACCAACCTTAAGCACCCTTTGTACCATGCCTTTTAAAATAATATGGTAAAAAGTTTTTAAAAACTCATACCATAACTAAACTTCACTTATAATATGTATATCTATGCCAATTTGCCAATGTTTTTCTTTTAATATTTTCTCTATATCCATTTAGCATCTTATCAATCTCACATGATATATCCACAACTTTTTTTTTTTTTTTTTGCATATAGTAT
The DNA here is from genome assembly GCA_009831015.1 of Picea engelmannii. Taxonomy (NCBI): domain Eukaryota; kingdom Viridiplantae; phylum Streptophyta; class Pinopsida; order Pinales; family Pinaceae; genus Picea; species Picea engelmannii. Next base: position 138,844 of record ML777973.1, read on the forward strand.
AGAAAAACAATATAATATCCATAATGTATGTTAACTTTTTTTTTATGAAGCTCATTTTATAAAAGAAGCACACATATATTTTTTTTTTTTTACCTTGTAACAAGATTTTTACATCTCTTCAACACTTCATGGCTCAGGAAGACTCCACCATGCAAGTAATTATAAGCCAAATTTTGTTTCTCTCCGTTATGTCATATGTGGGTAGTGATGCTCTTTCTAATGTTTTTTTTCCATGTGCAAAAGGATGAACTTGTCCAAGACAAAAGCTGACCAACGACCATGTCAATTGCAGCGAATACTTATCATAGTTTCAAAATATTTGTCATCACCGAATGTGTAGAAATTGTTGAGTGAGATGCACACAATATTTCTCAAGTAAATGCGAAAAAAAAGAGTAGCCTGGAAACTTCTTTGTCGGCAAAGTCTTGTTGATCGAAATTGTCGTCAACATCCGCCTCGTCCACCCTAGTTAAAGCCTCTCGAAGTATTATACAGTGGAACTCCTCCTTATGCTATGCCATTTTCTTCTTGGATTCTGTATGCATCTGAAGTGTGCTCTCTCATTAAGTCAAATGCGCGACAATCCTTCTCATCATGTCATACAGAATTGAAAAAATTGAAAAACAAATTTCTAGGCATACTCTGGTACTTCTGCAATAATGGACAAGCAGTCAGATGATGTCCCCATGTCTTTCACATTTCACAATACCCTACTCCTCATGCCAATGGGTTTGGTGCTCCTATAGCCATATACTGTGCAAATGTTGGGAACTCGTCTTTTCGATGGCTTTATGTCTTACATGTAATACACCAAACTTATTCATGCTTTTCCTTTCCCTTCATCAGTTCTAACAATTGAATCGTTAGTGCAATCAATTGTGACTAAACATGTGCCATCCCTACGCCATCTCCTACACAGGATGCTTCTAACTTCATAGCAATTTCTAAGGATTATGGTCATGATGTGACTTTCTGCTGTGTCAAAGGACAACGAATGTGCGACAATAAACCTGCAATAAACCATTATCTATGTTGTTCATCAGGAACTTGGTATGTCAACCTACCCATCACATATTTAAACCTTTGATCATAATCCCACACTGTCTCATTCTACACTTTCTTAATTTCTTTCATCTATGTGATGTACTGTGACTCAGATTTCGGCTTCTGAAATTCCTTTAATAATGCTTGTCCAATTTCTACCAATGTTCTTGATTGTCTTGTTAGTGTGGTAGTCTGATATTTCATGTACCATAACAATGCACGACCTATGAACGTCATTGCTAACTGTGCAATCTTTGTTTCCTCATCCTAAAAATTCTTCGTAGTCTATATTGTTTCACATACACATAGATGTTGATCTGGGTCTTCCAACCCCACTCCCTGGAATTCAGGCATCCTTAACATATTATCTACTCCTGCCATTGTATTATGAATAGTACTTATCTTTGGTGTTTCTGACTAACTTTGGTTCTCTGCTCTACTTCCACCATTTTGAATTCCTCCACTAACTACAATTGGTCTTGACAAAGTTCTCATTCCTACTTCAGATCTTGGTGATGCACATGGGGTCGTGAGTTCGACACAAATTCCGATTTGAGATGGACTTCCTTCTTCTGTTGGACTGCACTGACGATCCTTTTCTTTTTCTTTCCTTTCTTCATATGGTATGATCTGGAGCACTATGTAGGGGTCTCTCTTCTCGAACACATTGTGCTACTCTTCTCTCTCAGCCATAGTCTCCTCCTTATTATACCTAAACCTTTTCCCACTACGCAATACTCCAATCTCTTTGTATGACGTACTATCTTCCTCTCTTGACATCCTCAGTCCATTTTTTCCTTATTCATCCTTTCACTCACCTCTTTCCACTCTCAGATCATCCTCTGATCATCCCCCAATCCCCCAAGAAATGTTATTACTTACTCTAGTCAACTGTCTTGTCAGCTTAGGATTCCAGTTTCTTGGAGCCTCAGCTTGGAATATTCCAATATTCTCCACTAGCCTTTCTAACCATTCAGTCAAAATTATCGGAAACTCACCAAAGAATATTTCATGAAAATATGTAAACACATACCTTTGCAACCACTATTCGTCGCTAATCTGTGGGTTCCTATTATGTTCTCTAGAAAATTATCATTCCTCCTTGTCTAACCATTATGTGATCTCTTTCTTAGTCGACCTCCAAAACATTCCCCTCAGTTATAGATCCTAGTCCTGGCAATGGAACCAATTGTTGGCACACAGTGGGAAGACCCTATGTTCAACAATAATAAACCAAAAAAACCCTTAGATACTGACCCTTTCAGGGTCACCTGCAAGCAAGTGAAGTCTCACCCGAGGCATCTAGAGGGGCTGCAGGAACCAATTTTTTTAAGTGATGAGGGGAAGCGAGGCATTAATCATGACCTTACTATGCATTGTCCATTCATCTACTATGTGTGTGGTTCCATTACTTAATCGTTAACTATCATGTAATATACTCGGTCCGCAACATTAATCCACTTAACATTCATTCATTCATCATTAAATTAAGTGTGTAGGATCATAACATCATATATCAGTAACATATTCAAAATACTAAACATTCAACATCATTTCACAGTAGCCACAAATAGTAAACAGATCCATACTAACCATCCATCACATGCATCAAAAAAATAATACACATAAGAAACACATCAAGACACAAGGTTTTAATGTGGTTCACCCCAAAATGGGCTACATCCACAACAACCAACTTCTTATATTATTCATTGCAATATCCTTACAACTAGGAACTGCACTTACCAAAAGATATATCAGTTGACATTACCCAAACCTTCTGAAGTCGTTCTGCTACAGTGCGATCCTATCTCCCAAAAACCTAAGTCATAATCCAAAACACTCGAAGCCTAAACTAATGCTGAACTTACCAACCTCTAGCCAAATCTTGAACAACTTTTACTCTCCTATCTACCCCGACCCTTTACATATTTATACATTAAAAATGGGATGAAGCCTATTACAAAATATCCCCCAAAACCCAACGGTCTATAATCGTTTTCCTTATTAATTTGCATGCCACTCCATTTCTTTTCCTCCTTTCACAGACCTTGACTCCTTAAAGTTCGCTTCCATCGTGCGCTTTGGTCCATCATCTAATTGTATTTTACTCTTTTGGCCTCTTTCGATGCACATCCCAAAAATTCATGTCCAACACCATTTTTATAGAGAAGAAGATTTTTATGTTGGAGTACATTGAGTTTGGGCTAGCAAAAGGAAAATCTTAAGACGTTGAAACTATCAAGTAGAAATACTAAAAAATGGATGCTTTGTTTTTATCCCTCACAATCATAATCTCTTCAATACGACAATCAAGTTGAGTTTCCCTAAACCTTAGACGCAAAGCCTAATTGTTTGTATCTTTAAGAGGGGGAAAAAATGGAGTGATTTGTAACACGGAGGAGGAGACGGATTTGGAGAAACTACAAGCTAGGGTTTGACAGTCACGGTCTCAACAATGGACATAATGGTTACCAAAGGGGGCAGGAGTGGAACCCCCTCATACAAGAAGGTAGTGGTGGACAGGGGGAAAGGCCCATGAGGCATAGGTTTCAAAGAATCGCTGACAAGCACCTTGGGATCAGGATTGGAAAAGAATCAAGATAGAAACCAGGAAAGAGGGATCACATGGGGGAAGAAGCCAGATAAACCCAGAAGGATGTGTAAGAACCAGCGAACCCCGGTGGGGTAGATGGGCGCAACCCATGTAAACCTAAAATGACACTGATACCCAAGGTTATACTGGAAGACCCACAAACGCAACTCTATCGGGACCATATGAAGGCGCACACACTAATATGAAATTTCATGGGCCTATGGCCCACAGAAAGAACGTTGCGCAACTGGATAAAATATCAATGGAATCCAAGTGGAGAAGTGGAACTCCACCTGGGCTCGAAAGGCTTCTTCACAACAATTTTCATGAACCTGGAGGAAATGGATAAAGTCTTTGAGGGGGGGCCATACTTCCATGCCTCAGTAGGGCTATACATGCGACTGTGGAAGGAAAACTTCTCCCCGGAGAAAGAAACTTTTAAAAATGTCCCAGCTGGCTGAGACTCTACTCCTTACCACTAGAATAATGGTTGTTATCCACCTTAGAAGAAATAGGGAACAATCTTGGGAAATATGTTAAGACATCGAAAGCAACCCTAAAAGGAAGATATACCTCCTACGCAAGGATATGTATAGATATGGATGTCTCGGGGGCGCTCCCAAAAGCCATAATCCTGGAATTCAGAGATGAGGAATGGATACAAAGCATAGACTACGAGAAGATATCGTTTAGATGAAGAAGATGCCATGAACATGGACACATGTTCAGAGAATTCCCTCTCAATAAAAAACAAGAAACAAAAAACACCAAAATACAGCAGGATGAGGATGGGTTTGTAAAGCCGAACCACAAAAACAAATCAAATAAGAAACAAACCAAAGACCCAACAAGAAGCAATATGGAATCCAGGAATAGAACAAAAGGGTGGGATAGGGCCAACCAATGGGAAGAATGAGGAAAGGAAAATACAAAATCTAGAGAAGCTAGGGAACAAGCAACTCAGGAGAACACATATATTCCAAGCAATACGAGAGAACGTAGCGCGAGTCCTATAGAAGGAGGAAATGAAGATGCCAACACCCCAATGCAGGAGGAATATAGAGGCTCAGAGATGACACCAAGTGAGGTAGGTATGAAAGATCATGATCTCAGAGACATTGTGGAAAGGGAAGGAATAGATCTCTCGAACATATTGGAGCAATGGAAAAGGTAGCGAGTAGACAATGTGCCAGCAGAGCAACTAGATTGCATTCAATACCTTTACCTTCTAAGGGAGGAAGACAAATCTAGAGGGACCAAGCGCATGCATGGTGAGATAAGACACCTGGGAATCAAAGCACGTGAGGGACAACCACAACACTCACCCAAGTATACAAGGAGGAAAAAATGAAGCAAATCAAACAACGTAGCTCTACAAGAACTAGGATCCCTACTGATAAACTTAGGTAAGATCAAAAATATCTTTCCCAACTCCCCCCCACATGTTTAAATGAATATTATGACATGGAATATAAGAGGCCTAAACAACCCACAAAAGCAAAGAATTATTAAAAATAGACTGAGGAAGGAACAACCTGACCTCTGTTTCATCCAAGAGACAAAATGCACTGTAGACATAATGGAAACAATCAGTAAAAAAAAATGGAGTAAGTAAAAGATGTTGGTTGTTGAAGGCCAATAGATGGTAGGTGGTATCCTCACCTTATGGAACCCACAATCGTTGAACTTGCTAGTAGCCGAAGCCACAAGACACACACTTTCAGTTAACCTGCAAATTATAGGTAACACAGAGGCGATTATATGCACTAATGTGTATGATCCCCAGATGTTGGAGGAAAAAAGAAGAATGCTCCTAGACCTAGAAAATATAAAGGCTCGAACCAACAACCTCCACTGGATCTTGGCAGGGTATTTCGACATCATCACTACACTTGTGGAGAAAAAAGGGGGCACCAGGAGATTGGATAGAGATGCAGAGGAATTTTCATCTTTCATTGACACAGTGGAGATGGTGGACATCAAGACCAACAATGGCCACTTTACCTAGAATAACAAATGAATAAAACACCACCAAGTAGCCACAAGTCTAGACAGGTTCTTGGTGTTAGAATCCATCATTCCGCAGGGACTAGATTTGGACTGCAGCATCCTTCCATGGGGGGGTTTAGACCATTTGCCAGTTCAATTGGAAGAAAACTTTCAAACCACTCCGAAGAATAAACCATTTAGATTTGAGGAATTCTGGATTGAACACCCCACCTTCAAGGAGAACATCAACCACTGGTGGCGAGAGGAACTTTTGGAACAAGAGACACAGATGTTCAAACTATACAAAAAACTCAAGTACATCAAACATAAACTCAAGGAGTGGAACAAGGAAATATTTGGAAACATAAACCAAGAAAAAAAAGTATCGAGAATAGAATGGTGCAACTCCAGGAACTCTGCATCGATGAGGGATACATAGAGGATCAGAAAAGAGAAGAGATCCAAATGACCTAGGAATGGGAAGCAAGATGCCAGTAGGAAGAAACTCTATGGCACCAAAAGTCCAGAATCAGGTGGCTAAAGGAAGGAGAGAGGAATACCAAGTTTTTTCACAGAACAACCATTGCAAGAAGAACCCACAACAAAATCTTGAAAATTAGGGATCGGGATAGGATCAAAAGAGAATCCCACAAGGATATTGAAAAAACATTGGTCAATCACTTCCAGGGGATAGCCCAGGAACCCAACCAAGACAAAACCGAGGCCATACAAAGGATAACTCAGAACATCCCCAGGTTGGTCACAGAGGAACAAAATATCAACCTAGGCAAACCCATCACAAAGGAGGAAATTGACCAAGTGGTGCAGGAGATGCCCAATGGAAAGGCCCCAGGTCCAGATGGCTTCATAGTGGAATTCTTCAAATCTTGTTGGGAAGTGGTTAAATATGATGTTTATGGGGTGGTGGAAGAATCCAGATGCTCGACCTCCATCTTGAAAGCTTTAAATTCCACAATGATTACTCTAATCCCAATAGAAAATTGTGTAAGGACCCCAAACAACTATAGACCTATAGCTTTATGCAATGTATTTTACAAGATAATCTCCAAAGTCATATCCAACAGACTGAAACGTCTCCTACCCACATTGATTTCACAGGAATAGGCTGATTTCGTAGAGGGTAGACAAATATTGGACAACATCATCCATGCCCATGAGCTTATACACATGTTGAAAAGCCAAAGGAGAGGGGGGATGATAATCTAACTTGTCTTGGAAAAGGCTTACAAAAAAATTAGCTGGCACTATATGGCCAAGATGCTGGAAGCCTTTGGCTTAGAACAACACTGGATCAATTGGGTCGTCAATCTAGTCTCAACGACAAGCTACTCGCTTCTAATCAATGGAGCCCCAACAAAACCTTTCTGGCCTTCGAGAGGCATCAAACAAGGAGACCCACTATCCCCCTTCCTATTCATTCTGATGATGGAAGGCCTAATAAGAAGTATAAAAAGCGCAACTGCAACAGGGGAAATAAAAATCATCAAAACTTTCGGAAACTGCCCAACCTCCACACACCAATAGTTCATTGATGATACCCTACTCCATGGCACACCCATGGTCAAGGAAGCAAAGGCCTACAAAAAAATCTTAGAAGACTTTGGGGAAGCCTCAGGGGAGAATATTTTTCAACACTAATCCTACAATTCAAAGAAACCTGACAAACATTATGGGGTTTGGGCGCAAAATGCTCCCAACGAAATATTTGGGAATCCCCCTTATGGACAAAGCATGTAAAATGGCAATGTGAGAAGGAGTGATCAACAAACTGCAGGAGATGGTAAAAAATTGTACCTACAGAGCTCTCAACCTGGCTAGGAGGCTTATCCTTACCAAAACAGTTCTACAAGCAATCCCGACGTATATGATGTTAATGTTTCTCGCTCCCAAAGGAATACTACAAAAGATTAGAGCCATTCAAAGAGATTTCCTTTGGCAAGGTGTTGAAAATAAAAATAAATGGGTCATGGTGGTCTGGGAGAAGGTTTGTAGACCAAAAATAAAAGGAGGCCTTGGGCTACAATACCTAGAGGTAACCAACGAAGCCTATGGAGCAAAGATTTGGTGGAGATGGGTCAAAGACAAATGGGTACCGTGGGAAAACCTCTGGAAGGCCAAGTATGCCCTAAACATCAACGAACAAGATCGAGTTTGGTTCATGGGCATAAGGGAGGGATCATCCATCTGGAATCTCTCTTGGTGCAACAAGAACTGGATCCGTAAACACAGTTTCTGGGAAGTTAGAAATGGTAAAACAACAAGATTCCGGGAGGACGCTTGGCAACAAGAACCCAGAATGGAAAATCCAGACAGGGAGGAGCTTCAACATGAAATGAAAGTGCAACGCAAAAAAAAAATCCACCACAACTGGAAGCAAAGAAGTGGAAGCAGCAAATGGAGGATATGGGACAAAATCAATCTTCAAAATAGACATCGGATCACAACACAAGCGAAAGAGGTGGAGGAGGAATTGGGAAAATGGAAAATTGTAGTCTTCGAGGAAGAGGACCAATTAAGGTGGGGAAGGAAAAATGGTGGGGAATTCAACTTAAAAGAGGCATGGTATTACATTACGGACCATGATCAAGAATACCCAACGCAATAGTGAGGGAAGATTTGGTGCAACCCGCAATGGCCAAAAATCAAAATGTTTGAATGGCTAATTCTGCACAACCGAATTCTTACCTAGGAAAACCTCATGAAAAGGGGTTTTATAGGTCCATATCGATGCCACCTATGTTAAGAAAAGGAGAAAACAACCAATCACATCCTCAACGAATGCAGTTACACAACAGAGATATGGGATTTGGCAGAAAACATCTATCGCCAGCCCAATAGGGTAAGAGGCAACATAAGTGCAACCATCAACAATTGGAATGAGGGCTACAACAAAAATGAAACGGTGAACCTCTACTAGAATATAACATCATGGATGATCATGTGGGGAATATGGAAAGAAAGGAATAAACACATATTCAGAAATGAAAGCCTACTGGAAGGAAATCTCAAGGACACAATAATCTACCAAATATGAGAAACAATGCAGAGCCGCAGCTGTAAGAAAAAGAAAATGCAACTCACTAACCAATATTCCCGCATCCTAGAGTTCTTCCACCTAAAAGATGGATGCAACAACGCAATGGTAGGATGGGAACCGTAACTCCAAATAGGCGACCGCAACTGGGACCCCCCTCTGGTAGGGTCCCTCAAACTAAATTTTGACGGGGCGGGAAAAGGAAACCTAGGAATGGAAGGGATGGGAGGGGTGCTCAGAGACAATGGTGGTAACATCATTCGGTTGTACACTAGGAGTATGGGAAACTCAACTAACAATGCAGCGAAATTTGGAGCCCTAAAGCTTGGCCTTGAAATCCAAAATCGTGAAAGGATGACAAACACTATTGTGGAAGGGGACTCCACCCTGGTTATCAACACGACGAAAAGACTCCAAAATGGAAATAGAGTGGGCAAGGTTCAAAGATAATGGTGCTTGGCACACTCCCTACATAAAATCTAGTAGCATCTGAAAATTCTGAATACAGTGGAGTTGCGCTGGGTGCGCAGCTCAACGAATGGCCTGGCAGACATGCTCGCCAATGAGGGGGTTGGAAATGAAGGTTTGAAACTAGACACTACCTGGACCAACATCCCAAATGGACAACTCACAATAGACTGCATCCAACTACTGACAAAAGACCATGAAGGAAACTATTGGGCCCGAGATATGATCGGTTTTATGACAGTAATTACATACTTTTGCCAAATGTACATATGTGCTTTTCATGTTTTGAAGGAGCTTTTTGAAGAATTTTATGCTAAAGCGGTATGATCTACACTAGGTATGTATGATTCGTGTTTAATGATAATATTGAGTATAATTCATCATGTTTTTATGCTTCCAAGGATCTGATTCACGTTTTTGGTGTTATAGGGAAAAAACCCATCATGTTTCTGCTTCCGACACTCAGTCTGGTACTCCTTCCAACACTCGATCTAGTACCCGATCCGGCACTGCGTCCAACACCACGTCCTGCAAAAAAACGGTGGGCGAATTGGCGGTTATGGTATTGGCGTCCAGTGATGGGTGAATCGGGAATGTGGGTTTTTCTCGTGCTTATCCCTCCAGCTACTGAACTCTTGACAACTCAGTTTAGGTTGTTGATCAGGGAGATTATTGGCTCGCTCTATTTTAGTAGTTAGGGCACCATTAATGTAATTTTCCATTTTTAGAAGTGGTTCAACCCTCCTGTGGTTGACCACTTAGTCTGCAAATCTTATAAATACCACCGTGGTGGTCATACAATAGCTAAGGAGTAGTAGACAAAGTAGAGGATATAGATAAAAACGTTTTCCTTTGTTTTTGCATTTTTCAATTGCCAGAATTGTATAAGACTGGGTTTTTCAAGTTTTAATGGTGAAATCGTTTTGCTAAGCTCGTGGTGTGCGTTTGAGAAGTGACCACGACTTTCTGGGGGGCCCACTAGTGGTCTGGTAATTTTTCTATGTGTTATTTATGCATTTCATAGCTTAGATGTCTTTTTATTTCATGTACATGAACTGTTCCTTTATTTCTTTGTTATCTCATTTGTTGTTGTAGTTTAATTGTTTTAATTCTCTTTTGCAGGTTAGTATGAAGGCTTTTTGTTAATATGCATTGATTTTATAATTAGGAACGAGTTTGCAAACTCATACACTAACCCCGTGTGCAATTAGATGTTAGATTGAACTTTATTTATGCTTTTAAAATCAAATTTAAAATAGAAGTTAAAACAGAGTAGAACATAGTTTTATTTCATGCTTTCTTTAACCAAGGCTTTAGTGGATGGATATGGTTAGTTTCAATTTTTATTGCCTATTTAATTGTCATTTAGATTTTTCTAACTAGTTGTTAATTAGTTTACTTGCCATATGCTAGAACCATGTTTTAATTTATGTTTTTAAGCATTTTCTTTCTTGGACTTTGAATTGTTAAGATAGAGAGAGCATAGTTTGACTTTATGCAGTTCCTTTCCTAGAATTAGATTGCAATTATATTTATTAGTTAATGATTGAATTTAATTATGAAGTTTGTTTACATAGCATAGAAGTACAATTCTAATCTCATTATATTGTTGATGGTTAATAATTTCATGAATATGCAGGGTAATTAATGTTGTTTCCGTAATGGCTAAATTCTCATTGGATTGTTTAATCCATACCTTTCACTTTGCTATTGAGATCAGTGTAGAGCTTATACCGCTTGAATTATCCTTTGTTGTCAAGTGCCATCGAGATATTATACGACACCAGAGACATTCACACAACCACCAACACTATATTTGAGTTTTCATAGGTTAAACAATAGTTTCTTTCTTTCGTAGATCAAAAGATAGTTTCTTGCTTTTGTAGATCAGAAGATATAGTTTCTTGCTTTCATAGATCATAATATAGTTTTATTGCTGATGTAGGATAGATAGTCTTTTGCTTTGATAGGTTAGAGAATAGTTTCCTTATCATAGATTAAAGATTAGTTGTTAGTCCTTCTTACTTTCAATTAAACAGATTTCCTTTTATGAATTAGAAATAGTTTTGAAGTTTGAATTAAGAATATAGTCCACTTTCCTCTTAGGCTAGATAGTTGTTCAATGAGAAGTTTTACTTAGATTACCTGCAGTCAAAGTTATCTTAGAGTAGTTAGTTGTTTATTTTCTTTAATAGGCTAGCTAGTTGTTCTGCTTAATTGTTTACTTGCTTTAATAGGTTAGCTAGTTGTCTTGCTTACTTGTTTACTTGCTTTAATAGAATAGTTGTTGGCTTGTTTATTTACTTGCTTTCACAGGGTAGTTGCTCATTGAATGTAGGTTGGCAAGTTAAAGTAGTTTTCTTTTGTTATTTTCTTATTGCTATGCCTAATAGTTGCTTTTTCTTATTGTTATGAACTAGTTTAATTTACATAGGGTTTTTACTTGCTTTCTAAGAACTATCCATCGATCCTTGGTCCAAAAGTACTTAAGTTACATAGTTTCAAGTTGCTTAGTAGGGTTTGATCATTAGATAGATTTGCTTGAATAGGTTATCCCTTAGATAGCTACTTCCTTAGTTAGACTATACTACTACCAATCCTTCTACCTTGGCATATATTTTCCTACATATCTAAGTTTACTTACCCCGGGTTAAGAATTTAATTGAGGGTTTTTAGTTTGTTTTTAGTGCATATATAACACCCATAATTTTTGGCGCCGTTGCCGGGGAGTTTACTCAAGGTAGGAAGTAGTTAGGAAATAGATCATTACTAGACCTTATCATTAGATTGGTGGCGGGGGAACTTTAAGACGAGAAGTAAGAATCTGCGCACATGCTATTGCAGGCTCCCCCAAACCCAATGGTAGTTTTTTTTGTTTTGTTTTTGTTTACTTCTGTGAATAGACCTAGAAACCAAATGGTAGCTTTTTCTTTCGTTTTTTCTTTCTTTCATGAATAGACCTAGAGATCCAAAAGGTAGATACATTAAATGTAAATCAGACCTTTCAACCAAGGTTCCTTCCAACCATTTTGGGGGAAGGAACGTTCCACTATAATATTTGTAGACTGATACCGAAAAACAAGAGTTAGCTCAACTCAAAGAGCTAAAGTAGTTTCTAAAGAGACTAACACAGGGAGCACTATAGAACAAAAGTCAAAGCATCAATAATAGTGGGACATGAGGCAAGACCACTCGAGCCCTCTACAGAATCAAACAACACAACCTTTGTTTCCTTACCACCACCAAGAGAATGAATTCGAAGATGACCATTAGTTTGGAAGAACTCTCTCAAATCCTAGCAACAATCGAGATTTCTTCTTTTCAAGAAGAACATATTTTGGCAGCAGCCAAAAGTGTATCTACCTCTCCAGAAATATTAGAAGAATCAAGGTCCTATGAGCTACAAAATGACCTTCCTTGCCAAAATGTGAAGGAAGATGAAAACTTATGGACTACCTCTGGTGGAGACTAATCACTAAGACCTGAGATTGAGGAGTTCTCAACATCCATCTCAATAGATCCTTTATGTACTTCAGAAATCAATCATCTAAAAGAAGAGGATCTGCATAGCACGATGAAGGAGAGCATAGAAATTACTGTTGATAAACATCAAGATTACAATGAAATTTGGTTTCAAGAGGTCATCAGGCCACAATACTATTCTCTTCTTCAACACCTTCTGATGCCAAAACAAGTAGGTTGGTTGGTTCTTCATATCCAGGTAATCATTGCGGTAACGTTTTCATATATGGATATGAGTATGTTTCTTATATTGCTTCATACATGGTTACATTGGAAGAGTTCTTACACTTGAATAAATATTTTCCCTTTATTTTTAGGTAGGGTAGGATAGTAAATAAAAGATGCATGTTGTTAGTTTAGCTTAAAGTCTAATGCAACCTCATTTTACATTTTATTTTAATAAAATAACTATGAGATACATGTTCCTATGACTTGATCTCATTGATCTCCTTAGTTTATTATATTTTAGAGTGTGGTTTTTGCAAATAGTTTTAGAGATCTATGTAGGTCTTTATATCACCAAGGGTAGACAATTCCAAGGAAATATAAAAGAAGGATTTTCTTCAAAAACATTGTTACACTTGGACCTTGTTGTCTGCTAAGCATCAAATGAATAATGACTTGTTGTAGTTAGCCATGTTTTTGCAAAGATTTTCATCTTCTTGTTCTTAAGGCATTTTAAAAAGAAGTTGCCCTTGAAAATATTCACCACTATATAAGGACGTGATACCATAACAATCAAGCATAGGGGTCTCTCGTACAATTTTCCCAAGAAACCTGAGTAATTAAGTAAAGTATCTTTATTATAGAGTAACAAGGAGGTCTGATTAGCGGTTAGTCATGGAAACATCACAATAACTACAAAAGAAGAAAGTGAGTTGAGCATAGAGATACCTTTTTGTTCTTTCTCAATGGTACCATCCACTACACACTAAATAGATTGATTATATAATATCTTTAGATAGGCCACATATGCTTAAGTGTTAGCCTATGGCTTACCTTCACCAATCACTAAGTCTAAATTGTCACCTATATTTGTATTATTCATTTAGGATATTAGTAATATATCCTTAAGTGATGACTAATGAGTTAGTTAATATTTCCTAGCCTAGTCATAATGCATGATTTTAGGATCTAGAGAAAATCTCTCTATGAGGTGGCATCACCCATTGTACTATAAATATGTAACATTGGAGTGAATAATTTAAGTGCTGGCTAGTGAGCATTTTTCTTCCATGTTGTTATTCTTGTCTATGTTTTATCAATTGGTATCAGAGATGTCATGGTCTTAAGGGCCTAATGTCACCTATGGTTGTCTATAGTGCTCCGTCGTAATGGTCCATGAGTGAGAGAATAGTAATGTTGCCAACAAAATTACAGATCTATATCTGTTTTGGGCCACAACAACAAAATAAGGTCATCATTCGTTCATTCCTTTGCTAACTTCAACGACCTAATTTTGTTATTTATGAGATTTATTGTAGGATTACGGATCTGATCTAGTTAATATGTGTAATGTTTGTGTTCAAAGTCAAGTTCAGTGTTTTTGTTTTCATTGGATCGTTTAAGAAAACAATTTTTTTTGAGTATTTATTTCTTTATTCATATTTTCTTTGACCGTCTCTTCCTAGAATGAAAGTCGGAAAGATTTGTTGGCCAGTGATCTGCAATTGTTTACACTAGGGGAGTATTGTGTCGCAATTATTAATGTAGCCTAAGGACATTGGAGAGAGGTTGTTAAGAACCAAATATCAATATAGCATAGAAAATCCTCATAAAAAGTACTCAACGCCTTGAAAAAGAGATAATTTCATATAATAAGCCTCTTTGAGTGGGCAACCTCCTTTTACCCCACTTAAATGTTCAAGTACAAGATGATTCAAAATGAAAATGTCTCCTTGGTATATATAGGAGACTAGGAGGTATAATTACAACTAATGGCCTAAAGGCGACATAAATAAAATAACATTACTAATATCATATGCCCTAATTAAGGGGTAATGAGCCAATATTAGGGCTTAACATGCCCCTCCCCTTGAGACAATTGTTGTCCTTAATGCTTGAGTAACTCTGGATGTTTCTATATAAAAGACTCATCTTCCCAAGTGGAATCTTCAGCCGGTAGTTTCCTCCATTTAATGAGATACTCTGAAATGGATCTATTCCTCAGCTGGCGAATTCTTGTGTCAGTGATGGCTTCAGGCTCCAATATGATTTTTCC
>ML777973.1:157417-170336 GCA_009831015.1 Picea engelmannii
TATTTGGTGTAGAAGTTCCCTTTTTGGGTGGCATGTTGGCCAAGTATCACTTTTGAACCTTGATTTTGAGGTGGTTCTGCTAGACAATATTTCTTCTGTTGTATCTCCCAAGTTTCGGCCCTTCTGGGTATGAAACTTTTTTTATGTATTTCTCTGATATTTCTTCTCTGCAATGCCACAAGTCTGATCAAAATTGGATGTTCCAAGTGGAATTTATGATAACTTCCCCACAACTTGTCGATTTTTGGCCTTTCCAGGAGATATCACTTGTATAGTGTGCCTTGCACAAAATAATTGATATAAAATTCTGAAACTCACACCAGAGATACTACAGACTGTCCATGATCCAATGAAACCAGT
This sequence comes from Picea engelmannii, assembly GCA_009831015.1. NCBI lineage: Eukaryota > Viridiplantae > Streptophyta > Pinopsida > Pinales > Pinaceae > Picea > Picea engelmannii. The sequence goes on from ML777973.1 coordinate 157,778, forward strand.
CCCACACAATTTAGATACTCTAGGAAGAAGTTATGATTGTTTTAATTGGAACACCTTCTTGAGACTAGTCAATTGGACTAGTCAGATACCCTATCTTACACAGGGTGTATCTACAAATTTATCACCCAGAAGCTGAAATTTTTACCACAGATACCTTAATAATTTCCATAAATAGGCTCAAGATTTTAGGGTCTGAAATGTTACAGAAACATGTTTATAGCGAAAATTGCGCAAAGACTCAGTTCGGGATGATTCCATAACCCTATCTTGTATAGGCTGTATCTCCAAAAGTATAAGGCCTCAGGAGATGAATTTTTAACCCAACGTACCTTGATCAGTCTACTAAATATCCTCCAAGACGTTCCTTCTGAAACATTGTAGAAACAAAGTTATAGATAAAATTCCAAGGTGTCTCAGATGTAGCAGCGAAACCCCAAGACCTTGAGCTCTGATACCATATGTTAAGAACCAAATATCAATATAGCATAGAAAATCCTTAGAAAAAGTACTCAACACCTTAAAAAAGAGATAATTTCAGATAATAAGCCTCTTCGAGGGGGTTACCTCCTTTTAACCCACTTAAATGTTCAAGTACAAGATGATTCAAAATGAAAATGTCTCCTTGGTATATATAGGAGACTAGGAGGTATAATTACAACTAATGGCCTAAAGCCGACATAAATAAAATAACATTACTAATATAATATGCCCCAATTAAGGGGTAATGAGCCAATATTAGGGCTTAACAGAGGTGGCCAAAACCATGTTAGATCGATCAAAAGGAGAAGTGAGAATCCCGGTGATGGTAGAAGTCTTCAATCGATGAAGACTAGAACGATCTCATTGTCTGCATATCGTTGAGGGTGGATCCAAAATGGAGATCACTGTTTCGGTGTAAAGGATGACATGCAAAGCGTCTAAACGAAGGATAGTTGTAGAATTATCTTCACACCAGACACATCGTCATATTGTTGTAGATCTATAGTGAAGCGTCGACCGAGAGAGAAAATACCATCTGCTGCAGAATAAGTCGTTTCCAAATATGTTAAGCCACTGTTAAGAAGAGAGAAATATGACAAATCATTAGACGTCCTACATTCGACGGAGATCTGCATAGACACAATTAGAGTTGCGTAGAAATTGTCAAATGAGAACGCCGATAGAGGAGGTCGGAATTTGAGGAGGAGGTCGCAGATATGAAGATCCATTAATGCCATCACTGTGCGTTGCACTTCATTTGATGGTTGTGAGTTTAGTTTAGTGAATGTAGTTACCTGAAAAATGAATGCGCCCTTGTTATTTCATGAATGTGCCCTCCTCACAGATCTGTAGACACGTTTGTGAAATGGTTTCTTGTGAGGATCTGTTGGTGCATATTGGTTTTACTGGTAAAAATCTGTTTGATTTTGTTGAGGAAATTGGATTGGAGGTTCCCAGATTTGTTTCTTTTATCACTGCCGAAGGAGACCCAAGCCACTGCAGAGGTCGTTGGAAAGCTCGTACCAGTCTGATGTCAACCTGAGTTGGATCAATTGTTTGAAGCAGTGAAGGTGTCGGATCTGGCAGAACGTTTCATATCTATATGGAAGTCTCATTGCCCCCTACTGTATGAGCATGATGGGCTTCAAAGTCCAAGGAAACAGGCGAAGAAGATTCGTTCCGAGTAATAGAATCACAACCCATCTTAGGGTTGCTCAGTCTCATTGTGTCATTTGGTAAAGACCAATTGTTTTTCCATGCACCCAAAAGGTAGCAGAAAGTACAGATCCCAGTGACTCCCAAGATCCAAGTCACACGTTTTTTCTTGGATTCCAACTGGTGTAATTTGGGAGATCCACTGTAATCCTTCCCCATTCTATCCTATTGTATATCTATCCAACATAATCGTTAGATACTTCAAATCCCCTGCTAACAATTTCAACGCTTTGAATCCATGAACGCCACCAGGTATTATCTGCTAAAACTTTACGGGGGAAAAATTTATCCTCTACTCCTCTCTTAGGTTCAGTCTATAGACTTTCTAGATCGCAACCCATGTGATAGATCTCAAAAATCAGGAATTCCTAGATGGCAAACTGGTTTCCAATCAAGTGCAAACTAAATTTAATATTTTTTCTCAAAAAATGTGGGGAACATTCGGGCAAGGAGCCCTCGGCCGTTACGCTTCCATCTTTTTGGTTAAACGATTATTGAAATCCTTTTTGAATGGCATATGATTTATAAAGAATATTCTATTAAAATATTCTCTATGAACAACTTTTGGAGTGATAAGAAGTATTTTTAGAATAAAATGATTGTTTTTTCACTTTTATTGGAGGGTAATATTGTATAAAAGAAATCATCAAATTTTGACAAGTTTCATTTCATTGAAAGGATAGAGATCTTGACAAGTGTGAGAGCTAGTTGTATCAAGAAAAGAATTATAATAAAAATGATATTTTTTTGTGCCGTTGAAGTGTCCTAGATCCGCCCGAAATTGAATAAGGGGATCTTAGGAATACCTTGTACTTGTGTGTGATGGTAATATTTTTATGGAGCATTATGATTTATGTCTAGTCTTGACATAATTATTGATCATTCAATACAACACACATGAAGTTAAGGAAATTCAAGCACTCAGTTAATGAAATTCAAGCACAATGGAGCGCAAGTAATCAAGAAGCAACAAAGATATTAAATTAGCAATCATATCAGCAATGCACAAATCAAGCTTGTAATGGAAGGATAATTCGACGTGACTTGGAGTCGAAAACATCATCAAATTTGAATATTAACTCAATTTTGAATCATGATTTATTGTAACTTTCAAAGAGTCCTTTTGTAAGTTTACTTGTCTTTATAAATCAAGTGAAATAGAATTTGTCATAAGGTGCATTTTCGGTTGAGCCCGACACCCTAGAGTCATCGTAATTTTGAGTCCAAATTGACAAGGATGAGTACTTGAAACTCATATCATTGTAATACTTTGGGATGAATTTTCGGTGGTAACCGACATCCTCAACGTTTTGGAAGCAATTTCAAGAAAATAAATTCAAGCGAGCGAGCACAATTGAGCGAGAAGAGCAAGTGAACGAGAAGTTCAAGCGAGTGTGTTCAAGTGGAGTGAAGTCATGAATTATTAGAGTTACTGAACACTCTAATAAACACCACTGAAGACAAAATAGTGACACTGAACAAAGAAACTCTTCAATCAGTGCTAACTTGTTTGCAAGTGACGTAAGCTAAAGTTAGACTTCTTCAATCTCTATCCCAGCTATTGAATGATGAGTTGACTGATCTAAAAAATAAACAGCCAGTGAAGTGTTCTGAACTAGTTTTTGTTCAGCAAAACCCTCTCTATGATGATGATGAAGATGATGATGATGATGATGTTTTTAATCAACAACCAGTGAAGGAAAAACATAGTGATACAACTTCAGAATCAGTTTCAAACGAAGTTGAATCTATTCATGAGCCTACATTTCAAGAGTTTTCTTGTGATTTCAATGAAGAAAATTTTTCAATGATGCATCAACATGCAGTAAATCCGCTTCCACAGATTTCAAAGCAACAGGTTCATAATACTCTTTCCAAGCCCATCATCAGACCTTGGGAAGAAATCATCTACAACAAGAATAGAACAGGACTTGGATATGACAAGGCAATTACCTTTCATATTCCTTATTATTCCAGACCAATCAAGTTCCAAAGTGCTAGATTCCTTCAAGAAGCTTCAACTTCACTTGTTCCAGTTCAACATCAGAATGATAAGTGTCAACATTGTAATCGAGTTGGTCACAAGGAGAATCAGTGTTTTGATCTTCATCCTTGCTAGCATTGTGGCAAGCATAACCATTCTTCAGACAAATGTTCAACACTGAAGAAACCTGCAAGATTGAAGATTCACTATGAGTGGATTGATCCTTGGCAATGGTCATCAACAACCAAGCGATTATATAAGTCTTACTGTAGAATTCAATCTCAAGTAAAGACCAATATTGTAGCATATAACATTTTGTACCTCACATAAGTGGTCCCCTTATGGCGTAGCTTTCGAGCATGCCCTCACGGGATGAGATAACATGTGGTTGTTTCCGCATGACCACTTTGTGTTGTACTCAAATGAAACAAGTATGGTACTCTCTTGAGCCTAGAAGGGGGGAGTACAATGATGTAAGTCTCATGCACCTCAAGGGGGGGAGTTCAAAATTCCAGTGAAGGTGGTTCATGAAACCACGTGTGGTCTTTCCTTTCAGCTGAAAAAGGGGGGAATTGATTATGGAATTGAAGATGGTTGTCAGACAAAAAGTTTCGATAACAACAAACATCAAATATGCCAGATAGGCATGAAATTTTCCAAATGGGCAACTGTGATTTGTAGATGACAAAATTTGGTAGAATTATGGTTCAATAAGTTTAAGTTGAATCATATAGATTTTGATTTTGAGAGCAATGATGTGGACGTTTGGTTCACATGGATGGTCATTCGACCTAACAGAGGACAAGAGGATCCTTCTGCATTGCAGCTTGGCATTTGATTGATTTGTTAGGCATTTTTCATGGATGTGTCAGACTTGAAGATGATTCACTTCTCTTGGTTCGCTCTCATCAGATTGGAGTTTACATTAAGTAAACAATTTGCATGCGTCCTAGCTCACATGATTACATAGTGAGATTTTCCAGAGATGGCAGGATTTGACATGATTATGGTTCAATGACTTACAATTGAATCATACACATTATACATTGGGATGTTGTTGGACACCTAAAAGTGTCAAGATTGGTTAGTGTTTATCCAAAAACCATCAGATACATGGTATCAATTGGTCAGTGGTTATCCCAAACCACAGATTCAGAGAGAACTTTCAGTGATACACTGATAGTAGAGTGGTGATACTACATGTTCACCAATTAGCAGAAGACATCAGATTCTTCTAGCTAAAATACTTGGCAAAATGATCAAATTGTAAAGTAATCAGGGAATGTTCAGATATTGCAGTTGTTCACTTCCATATCTCAGCTCTCTTCCAGGTCATTTCAAATGAACATGTTCAACATCCAGATTGGCGGTTTTTCAAGCAGTTCTTCATTGAGGCTCAGTACAGGAGTTTTAGTATGAAGACTTAGAATTGATACCAGTTTATGCTTTATTGCTAGTATTATTGATCGAACTTGTGATTGAGGGGGGAATTGTTAGCCTATAGCTTACCTTTACCAATCACTAAGTCTAAATTGTCACCTATATTTGTATTATTCATTTAGGATATTAGTAATATATCCTCAAGTGATGACTAATGAGTTAGTTAAGATTGCCTAGCCTAGTCATCATGCATGATTTTAGGATCTAGAGAAAATCTCTCTATGAGGTGGCATCACCCATTGTACTATAAATATGTAGCATTGGAGTGAATAATTTAAGTGTTGGCTAGTGAGCCTTTTTCCGCCATGTTGTTATTCTTGTCTATATTTTATCATTAAGTACCCCCTTACATCGAGACAATTACTAAGTAATATAACGAAAATTCATCCTCTAACATAAATACCACCCCAATTTACGTGTATTGTTTTCATGATATAGGCTATTACATCAACAATCATTTTATTTTTGAAATGTTAATTACATGTGTGTTATAAACTGTTGTACATCTCCTTAACAGACCACTTAACTAGTTTATATTCGTTACAGACTATTCATTACAGAGTTATGATTACATGCCTTATAAAATGCGAGATATAGGAATGGATTGTGTGAGCACGATGGAAAAACAAATAATAATGGAACACTCTTATCTTGCCTCTACTCCTATTCATTGTATTCATGATCTCTGAGGAATCAATTTACTCAGCCACAAATCTCCCAAGAGTTGGAGACCGCTGGTTTAAACACCACCTGTTGCCTAGAGCAAGCTGTAACAGGGTTTTCAAACCCGAATTTCAGGACATCTCTGGAGCTAAGGGATAATCCAAAGAGTGGATAAAAGAGGAGCTAATCTAACCCCTCTCTCAAAAAAATAAAGACCTATTTCTAATTCATGGCATGAGGACGTGCCATATCTTCGGTTTGGGGGGAGTTTCCTGAGCTAAAAAAAATGCTAAGCACTGCCCATTTGTATAGCAAAACCCATGAGAAGAGGAAGAAGGATTTCTGCCAAAATTTTATCATACTGTCTTTTTACAATGTCTTGGGATATTATATCAGCAATTGTTTGTATGCTAAATTATATACCGTTGACATCGTTGTGTGTGTTATAAGCTTACTGTGAATTTTTATGTTTATGCTATAGAGGACTTTGTATACTTAACTGGTTCTTTGTGACAATTACATATCAATAACACATTGTTAAACTCACTACATATCTGTGTTACACACCTATGAACAAGGTTAAGTGGCTCTATATTAGGCTAGGTATTTATCTCAATATGGTTTTGATTTGGATTTTCTGGATGAGAATCTAGGTCTAGGGAGCTAGGCCATGGTTTCCAAAAGATGAGTTGCAAAGATAAAATGTGACAAGGTAGGTATACTCAGTAGCATTTAGGATTTTTCATTGCATATAGGGTTGATGCAGCGAGTTCAACATGGGAATGAGATCATGAATCCATTCATAATAAGAAGGTACAACATAACATGATAGTTTCATCCAAAACAATGCAAATAACTTTGAAACAATCATAGGAAAGCATGGAGGTGGCAACAAATTGTAGCAGAAAAGAAACAATTTTTAAAGGCCTTCCTCGATGAGTTCTTTAATGAAAAAGTTATGAATGGAAATATGAATATTTCCTCTACACTCTGGATTCACTATTCCAAGAAAAAATCTACATATAACCCCTTCACAATTAATTTGAAAACAAACTGTCCAAAGCACAACAGAAAAATAAAGGTCAAATATGGGGCTATAACTTTTTAACCATAACCGATTTTACAAAACGAGGAGAGGTTTTTGTAAATAAGTTTGTTCTTAAGATAAAAATATCTCTGTTTTGTGAAATTCATTCCCATGTTCTTGGAATGTGTGCCACAACATAATGACTAAAACAAGAAATTAAATTGGAGAATTTGATTTTCTGAGATGGGCCTCCAAGAAAGTTGAATATCTCCCACTATATGCTACCTGTGTAAATAAAAAAGGAGGTTATTATTATTTGGTATTTCCTTAGAAAAAACCTCCTTTTGTTTTCCAAAATTCATCTTTATTTGGTCAAAAACATGTTTTGAAAATAATGACTAAAACAGGAAATTAAATTGGAAAATTTTATTTTCTGAAATAGGTCTTCAAGAAAGTTGAATATATCCCAATATATGATACCTGTGTAAAAAATGAAAGAGGTTATTGTGATTTGGTATGTCATTATAAATAACCTCCTTTCGTTTTCCAAAATTCATCTTTATGTGGTCAAAAACATATTTTTAAAATGATGACCAAAAACATAGTCAAAAGCGCAGCGTGGTCTTGTAGAACACTTTTTGTGACTTTTCCTGATCTATGTTTTGATGTAAAAGTTCCTGGCCATGTGTCTCTGAAGATTGATGTCCATGTTGGCCTTTTTCAAGAGCATCTCCAGGTGTTCATTGACTCTTTCAAGACAATACTCTCTGTCATTTTTAAATCTTTCCGCAATGGTGCCTTCAATGTCCTGTTGACATAGTGAAGCTAAATACTCTGTTTTTAAGCTTTCCATTTTTTATTGTTAGCCCACTTTCAGTTCAATAAACAATTGAATTTTCCCTTCTAATTTTTAAAGAGTTTGGATAAGATGTCTTCTCAAGTGAGGAAGAATGTAACCAACCCCCACAACAACCTCTTTCACCATGTCCTTATCAAACTCCTTGTTTTAGCCGAATTGAAAAAAACAAGGGCAAACTTGGGATGCATTCATTTATCAATTTGTAAACCCTCACCTAACAATCAAGACTAGAAAAAAGAAATAATATATAAGGAATATTTATCCATCCAAACCGCACTCTCCAAGGACTCCAAACCCTCCTGCACAAGCCATTTCTTTACCGGAACAAAAATCCAAGAAGCTTGTTGAAATCCAACCGTAGCCTAAGAGCACAACTGAAGCAACACAAGAGGCATAAGGAAAAGTCTTCACAGCAATAAGGAGAAGCTTCCAAAGCTGACCCTCCTCAACAATCTTAGTCAAGAGGGGTAATTTCCGTTTGTTTGCAGTGGGACCTGCAAAATCTTAAGTGTGGGGGTAATATTGGGCCCGAGATATGATCAGTTTTATGACAGTAATTAGATACTTTTTCCGAATGTACATATGTGTTTTTCATGTTTTGAAGGAGATTTTTGAAGAATTTTATGTTAAAATGGTATGATCTACACTAGGTATGTATGATTCTTGTTTAATGATAATATTGAGTATAATTCATGATGTTTTTAAGCTTCCAAGGATTTGATTCACATTTTTGGTGTTACAGGGAAAAAATGCATAATGTTTCTGCTTCCGACACTTAGTCTGGTACTCCTTCCAGCACTCGATCCAGTACCCGATATGGCACTGCGTCCAGCACCACGTCCTGTACAAAAACGATGGGCAAATTGGCAGTTATGGTATTGGTGGCTAGTGATGGATGAATCAGGAATGTGGGTTTTTCTCGTGCTTATCCCTCTAGCTATTGAACTCTTGACAACTCATTTTAGGTTGTTGAGCAAGGCGATTATTGGCTCGCTCTATTTCGGCAGTTAGGGCACCATTAATGTAATTTGTCATTTTTAGAAGTGGTTCAACCCTCCTGTGGTTGACCACTTGCTTTGTAAATCTTATAAATACTACCGTGGTGGTCATACAATAGCTAAGGAGCAGTAGACAAAGTAGAGGATAGCGATGAAAATGTTTTCCTCTGTTTTTGCATTTTTCAATTTCCAGAATTGTATAAGACTATGTTTTTCAAGTTTTAATGGTGAAATCGTTTTTTTGAGCTCGTGGTGTGCATTTGAGAAGTGACCACGACTTGCTGGGGGGGGCACCAATAGTCTGGTAACTGTTCTATGTGTTATTTATGCATTTCATAGCTTAGATGTGTTTTTGTTTCCTATACATGAACTATTCCTTTATTTCTTTGTTATCTCATTTGTTGTTGTAGTTTAACCGTTTTAATTCACTTTTGCAGGTTAGTATGGAGGCTTTTTGTTAATATGCATTGATTTTGTAATTAGGAACGAGTTTGCAAAGTCATGCACTAACCCCGTGTGCAATTAGATGTTAAATTGAACTTTATTTATGCTTTTAAAATCAAATTTAAAATAGAAGTTAAAACATAGTAGAACATAGTTTTATTTCATGCTTTCTTTAACAAAGGCTTTAGTGGATGGGTAGGGTTAGTTTCAGTTTTTATTGCCTGTTTAATTGTCATTTAGATTTTTCTAACTAGTTGTTAATTAGTTTATTCATTAGTTTACTTGTCGCATGCTAGAACCATGTTTTAATTTCTGTTTTTAAGCATTTTCTTTCTTGCACTTTGAATTGTTAAGATAGATTTAACATAGTTTGACTTTATGGAGTTCCTTTCCTAGAATTAGATTGCAATTATATTTCTTAGTTAATGATTGGATTTAATTATGAAGTTCATTTACATAGAAGTACAATTATGATCTTGTTATATTGTTGATGGTTAATAATTTCATGAATATGTAGGGTAATTAACGTTGTTTCCATAATGGCTAAATTCTCATTGGATTTTTTAATCCATACCTTTCACTTTGCTATTGAGATCAATGTAGAGATTATACCGCTTGAATTATCCTTTGTTGTCAAGTTCCATCGAGATATCATATGACACCGGAGACATTCACACAACCACCAACACTATATTTGAGTTTTCATAGGTTAAAAGATAGTGTCTTGCTTTCGTAGATCAAAAGATAGTTTCTTGCTTTTGTAGATCAGAAGATATAGTTTCTTTCTTTCATAGATCAGAATATAGTTTTATTGTTGTTGTAGGATAGATAGTCTTTTGCTTTGAGAAGTTAGAGAGAAGTTTGTTTATCATAGATTAAAGGTGAGTTTCTAGTCCTTCTTGCTTTCAATTAAATAGATTTCTTTTTATGAATTAGAAATAGTTTTGAAGTTTGAATTAAGAATATAGTCCACTTGCCTCTTAGGCTAGATAGTTTTTCAATGATAAGTTTTAATTAGATTACTTGCAGTCGAAGTTATCTTAGAATAGTTAGTTGTTTATTTTCTTTAATAGGCTAGCTAGTTGTTCTTCTTACTTGTTTACTTGCTGTAATAGGTTAGCTAGTTGTTTTGCTTACTTGTTTACTTGCTTTAATAGAATAGTTGTTGGCTTGTTTATTTACTTTCTTTCATAGGGTAGTTGATCGTTGAATGTAGGTTAGAAAGTTAAAGTAGTTTGCTTTTGTTATTTTCTTATTGCTATGCTTAATAGTTGTTTTTTCTTATTGTTATGAACTAGTTTTCTTTACATAGGGTTTCTACTTGCTTTCTAAGAACTATCCATCGATCCTTGGTCCAAAAGTTATTAGGTTACATAGTTTCAAGTTGCTTAGTAGGGTTTTCTTATTATATAGATTTGCTTGAATAGATTATCCCTTAGATAGCCACTTCCTTAGTTAGACTATACTACTACCAATCCTTCTACCTTGGCATATATTTTTCTACAACTCTAAGTTTACTTACCCCGGGTTGACAATTTAATTGAGGGTTTTTAGTTTGTTTTTAGTGCATATATAACACCCATCATTTTTGGCGCCATTGCCAGGGAGTTTTCTCAAGGTAGGAAGTAGTTAGGAAATAGATCATTACTAGACCTTAGCATTAGATTGGTGGTAGGGGAACTTTAAGATGAGAGGTAAGAACCTGTGCATCTGCTATTGCAGGCTCCCCCAAAACCAATGGTAGTTTTTCCTTTTCTTTTTGTTTACTTTCATGAATAGACCTAGAAACCAAATGGTATATTTTTCTTTTGTTTTTCTTTGTTTCATGAATAGACCTAGAGATCCAAAAGGTAGATACATTAAATCTAAATCAGACCTTTCAACCAAGGTTCCTTCCGACCTTTTTGGGGGAAGGAACGTTCCACTCATAATCTCCGTAGACCGATACCGAATAACAAGAGCTAGCTCAACCCAAAGAGCTAAAGTAGTCTCTAAAGAGACTAACGCAGGGAGCACTATAGAACAAAAGTCGAAGCATCAGTAATAGTGGGACATGAGGCAAGACCACTCGAGCCCTCTAAAGAATCAAACAACACAACCTTTGTTTCCTTACTGCCACCAGGAGAATGAATTCGAAGATGACCATTAGTTTGGAAGAACTCTCTCAAATCCTAGCAACAACCAGGATTTCTTCTTTTCAAGAAGAACATATTTTGGCAGTAGCCAAAAGTGTATCTACCTCTCCAGAAATATTAGAATAGTCAAGGTCCTATGAGCTACAAAATGATCTTCCTTGCCAAAATGTGAAGGAAGATGAAAACTTATGGACTACCTTTGGATGAGAGTAATCACTAAGACCCGAGATAGAGGAGTTCTCAACATCCATCTCAACAGATCCTTTATGTACCTCAGAAATAAATCATCTAAAAGAAGAGGATCTGCATAGCATGATGAAGGAGAGCATAGAAATTACTGTTGATAAACATCAATATTACATTGAAATTTGGTTTCAAGAGGTCATCAGGTCACAATACTATTATGTTCTTCAACACCTTTTGATGCCAAAACAAGTAGGTTGGTTGGTTCTTCATATCTAGGTAATCGTTGCGGTAACTTTTTCATATATGGATATGAGTATGTTTCTTATATTGCTCCGCACATAGTTGAATTGGAAGAGTTCTTACACTTGAATACATATTTTACCTTTATTTTTAGGGAGGGTAGGATAGTAAATAAAAGTTGGATGTTGCTAGTTTAGCTTAAAGTCTAATGCAACCTCATTTTAAATTTTCTTTTAATAAAAGAACTATGAGATACATGTTCCTATGACTTGATCTCATTGATCTCCTTAGTTTATTATATTTTAGAGTGTGGTTTTTGCAAATAGTTTTAGAGATCTCTGTAGGTATTTATGTCACCAAGGGTAGACAAGTCCAAGGAAATATAAAAGAAGGATTTTCTTCAAAAACATTGTTACACTTGGACCTTGCTGTCTGCTAAGCATCAAATGAATAATGACTTGTTGTAGTTAGCAATGTTTTTGCAAAGATTTTCATATTCTTGTTCTTAAGGCATTTTAAAAAAAAGTTTCCCTTGAAAACCTTCACCACTATATAAGGAAGTGATACCGTAACCATCAAGCTTAGAGGTCTCTCGTACAGTTTTCCCAAGAAACCTGAGTAAGTAAAGTATCTTTATTGAAGAGTAACAAGGAGGTCTTATTAGCGGTTAGTCATGGAAACATAACAATAACTACAAAAGAAGAAAGTGATTTGAGCCTAGAGATACCTTTCTGTTCTTTCTTAATGGTACCATCCACTACACACTAAATAGCTTGATTATATAATATCTTTATATAGTCCACATCTACTTAAGTACCCCCTTACATCGGGACAATCACTAAGTAATATAATGGAAGTCATCCTCTAACATAAATACCACCCCAATTG
>ML777973.1:186124-213176 GCA_009831015.1 Picea engelmannii
TTGTTCTTGTTCTTCTTCCTCTTCACAATCTATGTAGAATAATTTGTTCTCACCACACTTATGTCCCTTACTGTACTTGTTGTCACAATTAAAGCATAAACCTTTTTCTTTTCTTTCCTCCAATTGTTGAGGTGTCAACCTTGCAGGTCGAGGTGTTTTAGAAGAAGGAGCATTGTTCTCTTTATAGATGTTAGGATTGGTCCTTCTAGTAGCCATAGCCATATTTTTACTTTCAACATTTCTTTCCATCTTAAATACATTCTCCAATGATTTGGGTTCCCAAAGGTGAACCTCATGTTGAATGTTATCCTTTAAAGTTCCTATGAATACATCAATCAAATGCTCATATGGAATATATGTTACCTTTATATTCAATCTTTGGAAGTTTTCAATATGCTCAGTAACTGAACCCTTTTGCTTGAGATTTATCATTTGGCTAAAGAAGGTATTGCTCCTTGTATCCTCATAGTGTGCTATCATTTCTTCCGTGAAAATTGTCCAAGTGATGAGTGATTTGCGAGAACAAAGCCATCCATACCATACAAATTGATTGGGTTCTAAATATAAAGAAGCAATTCGTACCTTTTGTGTATGTGGCACATTATGTAGATCAAAGAATTGTTCCATCTGAAGTATCCATGTGATTGGGTCCTTGCCATCAAACTTCCTCATATCGATCTTAGGAANNTGGTTGGTCTTCAACCCAAAGTTGGAGTTTCTCCATTCTTGATTCACCTTCCTTGTGTCCTCATCATGAATTTCATGGGATGCATTTTCACTTTTAGGTGTCTTCTCTGTTACGAAATTTTTCAATACTTCCATGATCTCCTCTTTTAAACCATCCATCCTAGTATTTATTCCCTCCAACTTAGATTCCATCTCTTTTAGTTCATCTTTTGTTACTATCTTATTTTGTAAATCATTAATGTCCCTACGCATTTCTTCACCTTCATCAAGAGTCCAAGTAGGATTGTCTGGAGGCTTATTTGGTGTAGAATTCCCCTTTTTGGGTGGCATGTTGGCCAAGTATCACTTTTGAACCTTGATTTTGAGGTGGTTCTGCTAAACAATCTTTCTTCTATTGTATCTCCCAAGTTTCGTCCCTTCTAGGTATGAAACTTTATTTTATGTAGTTCTATGATATTTCTTCTCTGCAATGCCATAGGTCTAATCAAAATTGGATGTGCTAAGTGGAATTTACAGTAACTTCCCCACAACTTGATGATTTTTGGCCTTTCCAAGATATCTCACTTGTATAGCGTGCCCAACACAAAATAATTGACATAAAATTTTGAAACTCGTACCATAAATACTACAGACTGTCCACTATCCAATGCAACTAGTCTCACTCAATTTGGACACTCTAGGAAGAAGCTATGATTGTTTTACCTGGAACACCTTCTTGATACTAGTCAATAGGACTAGTCAGATACCCTATCTTCCACAGGGTGTATCTAAAAATGTAAGATGACCTAGAAGCTTAATGTTTTACCACATATACCTTACTAATTTATGTGAATATCCTCTGGATTTCTAGGTCTGAAACGTTACAGAAATTTTTTTATAGCGAAAATTCTGCAATGACTCAGTTTATGACGATTCCATAGCCCCATCTTTCATAGGTTGTATCTCCGAAAGTATAAGGCCTCAGGAGATGAAATTGTAACCCAACGTACCTTGATTCATCTAATAAATATACTTCAAGTCCTTTCTTCTGAAACATTGTAGAAAACAATTTATAGTGAAAATGCCAAATTGTCTCAGATGTAGCAGCGAAACCCCAAGACCTTGAGCTCTGATACCATATGTTAAGAACCAAATATAAATATAGCATAGAAAAAACTTAGAATAAGTCCTCAACGCCTTGAAAAAGAGATAATTTCAGATAATAAGCCTCTTCGAGGGGGCAACCTCCTTTTACCCCACATAAATGTTCAAGTACCAGATGACTCCAAATGAAAATGTCTCCTTGGTATATATAGGAGACTAGGAGGTATAATTACAACTAATGGAATAAATCCAACATAAATAAAATAAAATTACTAATTTAATATGCCCCAATTAAGGGGTAATGAGCCAATATTAGGGCTTAACAAAGAATGTTAACACTAAGAATCACCCTCAGATTGTGGGAGGATAAGCCTAGTACCCATCAAAGTTTTTGGTGGATGTTGGTTTTATTTGAGTGGAGGTCAATGGATAAAACTCAATATATAAATTATTTTCAACACATAATTGGACAAGAAATGCATAGGGGAGTGAGGGCCACAACTAACTTCAGTCAGTGAATTGAGTTTAAGTGTAAGTAGAGGGAACACTTAGTAAGAAAGGTGGACAATATTGCTATGGGCATCATGCCTTCAAGCAACTTGGAGATGAAAAAATCAGACTCAAGATCACTCTTCAACTCAAGTTATAGACACTTAAATATGTCCAAACAACATAGTCACAACAACACATTGATCAAACCTACATCACCATGCAACTACAACAACTCAACTGGATCATCCATGCCCGAGCCATTCAGTGTAAGAGGGAAAAAGATAACAAGGGAGCTGACTAAAATTGGTCACAATACCACTATAATCAAACCTACATTACAACAACATAACAACCCTCGACTAGATCCTCCATGCCTGAGTGTTTTAGCACAGTTTTTACAGAGAGATGAAAAGAAGTTGACTTCTATTAACATGAAAGTCTCAAATTTGGTACATAACCAGAGAACAGTTCTGGAATCAAAACATTACAAAATAGGGAGCTCTTCTCAACCAATTGAAAACCTTAACAAAATATCAAAACTACTTATTATACTCATAACAATTCGCCACTACCAGGAGCATGATCTGATCAATACATTCAAAGAATTGTGTTTGCGATTTCTTCTGTTAGACTGAATGTGCACCCCTCTATCAGACGCGAGCTCAGATCGGCATGGGTTTTGTAGGAAAGATTGACCATAGGGGTACCACAACTGAGGGTTCAGTCCCCACGGCTAGGCCCTCCATGCCTTTTAATTACTGAGTGAGTTGAGGTTCCAACCACCAGTCCTTTCATTTATTAACGAAACCCTAGAGATCAGGACGAGGCTTAATGTCTAGGGGGTGGCCATGTGTTGCTCTTGGATTGGACACTATATGAGCACGTGATTGCAGGGTTGTCAAAAGCGGTTTGAATTCACACCGCTTTTGGGCCCACAATCCACCACCTTCTGCCACGTATCACTTTCTCCAAACCACAGTTTCAATTGCGGGACCACTCAATAATTTTATCGATCAAGCAAATTGTGTTCCCGCAATGAAGCATGACCGTTGATCTGGACGTGGTCTGCGATCTGGGTGCACCTACTAGATTTATCATTACTGCCAATATTAATCGCCCACCAACTTTAGAATCCGCCAAACTGTGCCCTGGGGGAGGGGGACACTACTCTTGATGTTGAACAATAACAACTCTCAGAGGATGACCTGTTGCTGCTATACTGATGTGTCATGAAAGAGAAGTGACACGTGTCACTAAGAAATAAGAAAATGATATGACCACGGTTGCCTGGACTGAGTGCCACATGTCACTGTCGAACAGGTGCCAGGTGTCATGACCGGTGAGTGTGCTAGATGTCCATACTGATAACTGCCATGTATCCTCTTAAATCGATGGCTAAGATCTCCTTCGGGTCTTCGGACTTCGAGAAAATCAAATCTCAAACCTCATCCTCTTCCATACACTTTTACCCAGAGCTAAGGATCTGGCGACACATGGCTCCTGGATCAATGGCTAATATCCCTTCGGGTCTCCGGGCTCCGGGAAAATCAAAACTCAAATGTCTCTTTTTCCCCTTCGCTTTCCTCTAGAGCCCTAGATCTGGCGCCACGTGTCCATTTGAATCAGACGACTGAGACTTACTCAGGGCCTTCAGGCTTCATGTGGTTTGTAAGTTTTAAACCTGTGAAATAAATCAATGCATATAGATTCTTAAGAAAAACAAAATTTAATCAATGGCTCATACACATAGTACACAAAGATTTATACCAGAAACCCTCAACCAGGGAAAACCTCTCTTATATTCATTATATATAATTTCACCATTCACTGTACAATATATACAATTTTTTTAGGTGTTCCGTATATACCAAAACCCTAATCACTTGATTCGGGATTAATTTAGAAAATCGCTAAAAATAGCAAAAAAAGGCCCAATTTTTTTTTTCGGGGCACTACCTCGAACGCTGTGTGTAACAAGGGGGGCCATACCTGCCCCCCCCCCGGGATCCCCCTAGGAAGCGCCCAACACACACGACACTAAGAGAACTACTAGAGGGATCGTCAAATGCAATTGTCGAATCTGATGCACCCACACACACACATGCAAAGAATATAACACATACCCAACATTCTCCCACTTGTTGTTTTCTTTGCATCCAGGGGTCCACATGATTATATAGTAAACAATATATGGTAGCAATGCCCATTGTTATTCTATACCTTGAGAAATTTTCTGTTCTCATAGACTTTATCAATGAATCTACAACATTCTTCAAAGTGTCAACCTTTTCCGGCAACACCTTCTTTTCCTCAACCATGTCTCTCACAAAGTGATACTGAACATCAATATGCTTTGTCTCCGAATGATAAGTTTGGTTCTTTTCCAGCAAGATTGCACTCTGAATGTCACAATCTAATCTCACTGCATGTTGTACCAACCCAATACCTGAACACAATCTCTGTAACCATACTGCTTCCTTGCTTGCATGAGTGGTTGTCATGTATTTAGCTTCTGTAGTTGAGAGTGCCACTACAGCCTGTCTTTTTCTCATCCAACTGATTTCTCCTCCAAATAGATTAAACACATACACACTTGTAGATCTTCTATGATCTATATCTCCAGCCAGTCTACATCAACAAAGCCATGTATGTCCACCACTCTGTCCAAACCTAGTTTTCCTTAGTAGCACAATCCATAATTGGTAGTGCCACGCAAATACCTGAAGACCCTCTTTACTACTGTCCAATGATCCTTCCCTGGTTTTGACATATACCTGCTCAAAAATCCCACTGCATGTGCAATGTTCGGTCTAGTACAGACCATTGCATACATCAAACTTCCAACTGCACTAGCATACAGAACATGGGACATGTCCTCTTCTTCTTCCTGTGTCTTGGGACACTAATATGCAGATAAATTTACACCTATAGTGAGGTATAGGAACCTTGACCGGTTTACTTCCATGCAGATTAAACCTCTGCAATATCATCTCAACATATTTTCTCTGATTCAACCAGAGTTTCTTGTTTGCACGATCTGTTTTAATCTCCATTCCCATAATGAAGTTAGCAGCACCGAGATCCTTCATGTCAAATTTGGAGGATAGTTGCGATTTCACCTCCTTGATAACATCCATGTTATTTCCTACCAACAACATGTCATCAACATACAAAACTACATAAATGAAGTGATTATGAACCTGCTTGGAATATACACAGTGATCAACCCTACTTCTCACAAATCTCAATCCAAGGATGTATGTGTCAAACTTTTGGTACCACATCCTAGGTGATTGCTTTAGACCATATAGTGAATTCTTTAGATTACAAAACAACTCTTTCTTTCCCTTCACTACAAATCCTTCTGGCTATTTCATGTAGATTTCTTCTTCCAGATCCCCATGTAGGAATGTTGTCTTCACATTCATCTGTTCCACTTCAAGATCAAAAGAAACAGTAATAGATAAAATAAATCTAATAGAAGTTAACTTAGTAACAGGATAAAAAATCTCACCAAAGTCAATTCCCTCTACCTGGGAATAACCTTTTGCTACTAACCGAGCTTTGTATTTCTCCACTTTACCTTGTGCATTAAACTTCTTCTTAAAAAACCATTTTCTACCAACATATTTTCTTCCAGCTGGGAACTCAACTATATCCCATGCCTCATTCTTATCCAAGACATCCATTTCTTCAACCATGGCCTTATTCCACAGTTTACTATCCTCTGAATTCATTGCTTCCCTGACAGTTCTAGGATCATCATCAGTAATAGATAAAGAAAAATTGGAACGAAAATCAGGTGGACTATACCTTTCTGGTTTCCTTTTATCTCTCACTGATCTCCTCAATACTGGGGTATGAGGCTCTTCTTCTTCTTCTTCTTCTTCCTCTTCTTCAGATGATTCGAATTTTTCATCATCCAACTCAAGATTTATTATCTCAGGTTCTTCTGGCCTTGGTAGGAATTCTTGTTTGGAAACATCTTTTACCTCTCTAAAAACAACATCTCGACTGTAAACAGTCTTCTTGGTATTTGGGTTCCAAAGATTACAACCTTTCACACCATCTTTATAACCAATAAAGATACACTTTTCATCCTTTTTATCCAGCTTACTCCTATTTTCCTTTGGAACATGTACATAAGCATCACAACCAAACACTCTAAGATGTTGAAGAGAGGTTTTTGTTTCAGTCCATACCTCGTGTGGAGTTTTATAATCCAACACTGATGAAGGTGATCAATTGACTAGGTAACATGTTGTACCCACTGCCTTTGCCCATAATTCCTGTCCTAACTCGGTGCCGCTGAGCATGCTCCTTGTTTTTTCCAACAGTGTCCTATTCATCCTTTCTGCAACTCCATTCTACTGAGGAGTGTATGGAGTAGTCTTTTGCCTTTCTATACAAAAATTCTTACATAATTCTTTGAATTCATTTCCGTGGAATTCTCCACCATTATCTGTTTTCAATACCTTTATTTTCTTTTCTGTTTGATTTTCTACCAGGGCCTTAAACTCTTTAAATTTATCAAATACCTCATATTTCTTTCTAAGAAAATGAATCCATGTGTTCCTTGAGAAATCATCTATTAATGAAACATAATACACAGATTTACCTAGGGATGGAACATGAACAGGTCCAAACACATCACTGTGTATCAACTCTAAGATCCCCTTTGCTCTTGTATCACTAGATGGGAATCTTACTCGATTTTGTTTACAATTTATGAAATGTTCACAGAAATCAAAATCTAGAGTGAAATTAGACATACCTTCAACCATACCTTTACCGTGTAGTGTTCGAAGGCCCTTTTCTCCAATATGCCCCAGTCTTTGATGCCACAACATGGTCTTCTTTTCAGGGATAGTATTGGTCTTTTCTCCTTTATTTCTCTACTTAGGGACAAAAAAACCATTACACCCATTAGTATAAGTGCTTCCCAACAACTTGTACATATTTACACACCAAACTCCCCTCATCAACACCATTGCTCCTCGTACCATCTTGCAAGTGCCCTTTCCCAATACAATATCCACTCCTGCATCATCCAACTTGCTTACAGATATTAGGATCCTGGCTATTTTTGGAATGTGTAGAACCCCAGGGAGAGTTCTAATCCTTCCATGTTTTAGAAGCAACTTAACCCTTCCACATCCCATGATTTTTGATGCCAATTCATCTCCTAGGAATACATCACCACCATCATAATTTTCATATTCAGATAACCACTCCCTGTGAGGAGTCATATGGTATGACGCACCTGATTTGATCAACCATACATCATGGTTTGCATGTGTACCTGTAGATGCCAGGTAAACATCACCTCCTTCTTCGGTTGAGGTTTTCGCCTCTGTGGAAGAGGTACTATCATATCCCTTTGGTTTTTCAACCTTCTTAGACTTGCAATATGTCTTATAATGCCTTGTTTTTCCACACTTCCAACATTTCCTCAAATATTTTTCTATAGAATTAGATCTACCTGTAGATTTAGATCTCGCCCCTGAAGGCTTACCAGGATTCTTGTCTTGGGTATGACCTCTTACAAATAAAGCATCTGTGCTATGACTATCCATGTTTTCTTCCTCATCTCTTCAGATAACAAGGATGAAATTACATCCTCATACTTCAATGTAGATTGAGTGGTACTACCAATTGCTACAACCAGATTATCCCAAGATTCTTGCAAAGAACATAACAAAGTAATACACTTATCTTCTTCTGCAATTGTAATATTAACAGAGACAAGTTGACTTACCAGAGTATTAAATGCATTTAGATGTTCTGTCATAGAATCTCCATCTTCCATCCTAAGATGATACATCTTATTTCGAAGAAACAACTTGTTTACCAGGGACTTTGATTGATACAAATTCCCTAACTTATTCCATATTTCCTTGGCTATAGATTCTCCCGAGACATTCAACAACATCGAATCTACCAGGCAGAGTCGAATAGTACTCCTTTCTCTTCTGTCCAACTTCTCCCAATCTTCCTTTGACATACCAGTAGGTGGTGTACTACTAGTTTTTGTACTAGTAGGTTGTGTACCAGTCATCTGTGTGCCAATAGGCTGCATACCAGTAGGCTGTGTACTAGGATCCATAGAGATCCATTGTTCTTTGTCTACAAGAAGGTCCTCCATCTTGAGCTTCCATAGCTCAAAGTTTTTACCGTTGAACTTCTCTATCTCGATTCTAGAAGAGCTCGTCATTCCTCTTTATACACTCGAATAACCATCGCAAAATCTCCCACTAAACCTAGGTTTATCACAGACCCAAGATAAAATTGATCTATCAAGCCCGAGCCAAACCCTCAACAACAAAGGAGTCCCTCGGAAGCCAAAAACGATCTCTGATACCACATGTAAGTTTTAAACCTATGAAGTAAAGCAATGCATATAGATTCTTAAGAAAAACATAATTTAATCAATGGCTCATACACATATTACACAAAGATTTATACCGAAAACCCTCAATGAGGGAAAACCTCTCTTTTATTCATTATATCGAATTTCACCATTCACCATACAATATATACAATGTTTTTAGGTATTCTGTATATACCAAAACCCTAACCCCTTAATCCGGGATTAATTTAGAAAACCGCTAAAAATAGCAAAAAACCGCCAAAAAATTAATTTCAGGGTGCTTCTCGAGCTACCGCTTGGTGCCGAACATTGTGCGTAACCAGGGGGGTCCATACCTGGTCCCCCCTGGGACCCCCCTAGGAAGCGCCCGATGCCTGATGCATTTGTCAGATGTAGTTGTCGAATCTGATAAGCCCACAAACACACATGCAAAGAATATAACACATACCCAACATGTTTTGGGTCTTCGGGACTTCGAGTGCTTTGGGACTTCGGGCACTTCGGCGCTTTAGGCCGTCGGGACTTCAGGCACTTCGATGCTTCGGGCCTTCGGGACTTTGGGCACTTTGGCACTTCGGGCCTTCAGGACTTTGAGAGGAACTATCGCTAAGATCAACGACTCCTTGCTGATTTTGAGATCAATGGTCCACGATTGCTTCAGGATTTCGGGCTTCGACTCTTCGGAATTTTTATGCACTTCTCACTTTGAAACTCTCGAAGCTCATTTCCATGAATGCTTGGATCAACTGCCACTTGTCCCCCTCAAGATCGGATGACTCATGCTCACTTTGGGTTTAGGGACTTCAGACCTTTAACAAACAACTTTAACAATATTTCGAACCCCCGATTCCTGCGAACCCTTGATCTGATATTCTCAGGAATGTCTGCCGCTGAAGCTGATCTCACATGTTGCTTGCATTTCGAGCCCGAAATGGAATTCTTTGAATGCTGTGCTTTGATGTTTCTTGTGCAGGCCGCGAATTTGGACAACCTGCTGCCCTTGACAACTATATGTGATAACATAAATTAATTTTAATATAAGGGGTTAAGCAAGGTTTCCCCTTGTTTCCTATTATCTTTTGCATTTACAGTGAAAAGCTAGAGGTTCGTTTGGAAGAAGTAGTTTACACTAACATTACTTTAGCTATAAAGGTCAACATCCTTCTTCTTTATGCCAATCTTATTGTTATTTTGGCAAGATCTCCCTTTGATATTGATAAGCAATTAAGAATTCTTAAAGATTTCTCTTTTAGCACTAGTATGTAAATAAACACTGATAAGACAAAGGTTATGATAATGAAATATAAAAATATCACATACATTAATTTCATGTATGAAAATAACAACTTAGAGGAAGTTAACTCATATAAATATATTGGAGTGGACCTTGATCACAGGTTCAACTAGAATTATAGCATTAAGAAAAAGATTAATGGAGGATGGAAAGCCTATTTTGGTCTTGAGAACAAATGTAAGACAACATATTTCTCATTCCAAGAAAAAATAAATTCCTCTTTGAGACTCTTGTTACTACTATAATCTTCTATGGATGTAAATTTTGGGGCTATAATATCTCTAGAGAATCCTAGAGAAAAAATAAGCAAATTTAGAATTATTTTATAATTTATAATCTTAAAATTAAGGGAAATACACCTATTCAATCCTTCTCTTAGAAGTTGGTCTTTCACCTAGTAAGAGTAGGCTATGATTTCGTACTTAATATATAATCACAATACAACTAACATGCATGACAATTGATTTCCTAGGATTACTTCAAACTCGAGTTGAAGTCATGGATGACTTAAGAGGGTATGACATAAATATGCTAATTATTGGCTAAAGCATTGGAGAATAGAATAGGTCACTCTATAGAATATTGATATCATTAAAAATGTTATAACCTCTAAATTTTAAGAGAAAGTATGGTGCAAGGAAGAAATAAAGAATAAGAAAAAATTAAGGTACAGTATAATGAATTCATTAACCCCATTCTAGAATATCAAAATTATCTCTTGGTAACTAGTTTAAAGAAGAAAATCAACCTTGCAAAAATAAGAATAAACTCTCATGATCTCCATAGTGAAACTAGTGTTGAACTAATCCTAAAACACCACGGGATGAAAGAATATGTTGTCTTTGTGATACTAAGAAGGTGGAAGATGAAAAACACTTTCTCTTAGAATATCCTAAGCATACCCACATTGGATCTCAATCTTAATTTCAATATATTTGTAATACTAATGATATCCATAACCTATTTATAATCTTCTCTCTAATGCCATCATAGAAACAAAATGTTAAATTCATTGATATAGACCAAGGTTGGTCTGAGTGAAAAGTAACAATCATCGTCATAATAAAATTAATATAATATATATATATTAATAAAAAATAAAAATAAATCTCATTCATTTAAAAATATGAAATAAAATACTTAAATCAAGCAGTGGGTTGCCAATTTGTAACCCCACAAAAAAATTATTAAATCAGATCATATCTTGACTTCATGCTTCAACAAAAGAGAAGACACTTTTCCTCTGTAAAATTACTGTAAATCAACTGGGAATTTTACCACGAACCGGTGATTTTAACATCACGGAGCACCTTAATAGCACACTCTGTCACCGACTGTTCTACACCTCGGGGACTTATAATACAATATAATTAGTTTACAACATTTATAAAATTTCAATTTCCAAAAAAATACTTTTGTCTCTTTAAACTAAATACCCTACTTTTATCAACCATGATGAAGAAAAATGAACACTTTTATCAATAGTACCACACAAAAATGAAAGTCAACATTTTCTGAGAAGGATAAAATAAAGCTCAACAAACTTTGTCTCTCAAATTGATAAACCCAAATATGCAATTTCAATGAATAGTTATACATGATATCATTGAAAAACTTTCAATCAATGTAGAATTATACTTACCGCTATACCCTTCAGTTTTAAGATCTTCTCTTTTTTGTTTTCCTCGACAATAAGTTTTTCCCACTGGGGAATATAGTGACCTGGTTTAGAATGTCATACAAGTCATCTTGAAGATGAGGGGATTCATAGAAGATAAATGTTCCCATCTTTTCCTACTATCAATTTTACTAAGAACCTCAACTTTAATCATAAATTCACCTGCATAGCTCTCCCCTGTTAAATACAAATCTCTAGTCTTATACTCTGGAAAATTTTCAAACCAACCATGAAGAAATAACAAGTTATCCTCCGATGAAAACAAATTAGACCATTAGATAATCGTAACATACTAAAGTATTGCAGAAAGTTTGACATGTAATTTGCATCTGGCCACTGATGTTTGACCTATTTTAGCGTCATTTGCACCCAAATAGTATGATGTATCATTAGAGTAGGAAAATCCAACTCCCGTTGGAGTCTCCAGATAAAGCATGTTTTCTTCTTCACAAAGAAAACTAGCAGTAGCCTGAGAAATACAATACATACTTCTAAAAGTTGTTCGACAACACAGGTATTCCAACAGAGGACGAACACCTTTAGTAACCACTCACATAACTAGATCAAAGATCAATACACTGATGTTTTCACATGGTAATTAAAACCCCTATGGGGAAACATCCACAGCCCCAGTCAACGCGACCACTTGGAGCAGTTTATTAATGCAAAAGAAAAAGATTACAGAGATATTTTACAAGAGAGTTTCTCACAATCGATCATCGGAAAATGACCCTCCATGCTCTTTAAATAAAGATCATGGACCAATCGGGTGTTAAGCCACGGATCAATGACCATTAATATTGAGGATAGTATGAACCATTAGATCACTCTATGTCGGGAACATATCGTGACCGTCAGATTTCCTAACTACAAATGCATACTAATGCATACTAAAGAAACACGCTTTTACCTAACAACACATTAGACCAAGTAGATCTTAACTAACTCCTAAGTGTCTAAATATCCTAACATCCCCCCCTTAAGAACAACTTGGGATAGGATTGAAGGATTTACAATGGTGACACAATAGGAGAAGGAAGGAGGCATTAGAGCCTATCCCCCCTTAATGACAACTTCCTGAACTCCTAACATAGATCGAAGTTTGGAAAACTTTACTTCTGTAAGAGACTTTGTGAAAATGTCTGCAACTTGATCTTCTATAGGGAAAAAAAGCACTTCAATAACTTGATCATGAATGAGATTTCTAATGAAGTGCATGTGTACCTCAATGTGTCTGCTACGCTGATGTTGAACTGGGTCTTTGGCGAGCTTGATGGCACTCTGATTATCGCACCAAAGGCTAGTTGAATGCTGCTACTGGAATCCAAACTCTGAAAGGATCCGTCGAAGCCACAAGGCTTCCTGACTTGCATTTACCACTTCTCGGTACTCTACTTCTGCTGAAGAAAGTGCAATAGCCTGTTGTTTCTTACAGGCCCAAGTGACAGGTCCTGAACCAAGGATGAAAACATAACCTGCAGTAGACTTCTGATCATCAGGGTCTTCGACCCAATCTGAATCAGTGAAACCAACCAATAAAGGAGTCCCCCCTGAACTGTAATGTATCCCGAACTGAAATGTACCATAGACATAGAGAAGTATCCTTTTAGCTACTTTCCAATGGATTTCATGGGGTGTTTGCATATACCGGGCAACAAGACCAACAACAAAGGAAAGATCAGGACAGGTATGCGTCAAGTATAAGAGGCTACCAACTAACTGACGGTACAGGGTGGCATCAACTTCGAGAGAAGTACAGGTGGAAGTAATATTGACTCCAGATTGGAAGGGAGAAGGGGTTGGTTTACAATCGTCCATGTGAAAGCGACGAAGAAGGTCACAAGCATACTTAGAATGGGAAAGAAAAATTCCTGCATTGGTTTGCAAAACATGGAGGCCAATGAAATAGTGCAAAAATTGTAAGTCTATCATTTCAAATTTCTTCTTAACGTTGGTTTTCACATGGTTTAAAAGTTTTGAGTCACTACCAATAAGGATAAGGTCATCAACATAAAGGACAAGGATTATGAGATGGCTTCCTACTTTCTTGGTATAGACATTAGGATTAGAATGGCATCTAGATAATCCAGTGGCAATAAGAAAGTTGTGCATTTTGGCATACCAAGCTTGGGGAGCTTTCTTGAGACCATAAAATGATTTATTAAGGCGACAAACAATGCTAGAGTCATTCTGGACATAGCCATAAGGTTGTTCCATGTAGATTTATTCTTGCAAATCTTCGTGCAAGAAGGTGGATTTAACATCCATTTGATGGACCTCCCATTTATGTTAGGCAACAAGGGAAGAACAAGTCGGATGGAATTCATTTTGGCTACAGGGGAAAAGGTTTCATTATAGTCAATTCCCTCAACTTGGGAAAACCTTTGGAAACTAATCGAGCCTTGTGTCTTTCAACACTTCCATCTGATGCATACTTAGTTCTATAGACCCATTTACATCTGATAAGTTTTCTTCCTTTTTGAAGAGGTACAATATCCAAAGTATCATTTTCCATTAAAGAACGCTACTCTTCATTCATTGTTGTATCCCAATATGGATGACCTGAAGCTTCTGCAATTGTCTCTGGATCATGAGTTTCTAAAACTTGAGCCAAAAGAGAAGAGGCTTGCTAGAACTTTGAATGTGTCCAACACTGATCTGAAGGATCACTGACAATATCACTAGCTGCTTCTTGTGTTGAACGGACCCATCTAGGAAGCAGTGGAATTGGTGCTAGTTCAGGTTCAAAGGACTCATATGGAGGAAGGTGAGCAGGCGGAGATGGATTTTCATCCTCACTGTCATCATCTGAAGAAGAAACTAGAACATAAGAAGGCACAAACGTCGAAGATGGCTTGTAGGCCGAATAATGCACAACCGTCGAATTAGGCTCACAGGCCAAAGAAGGCACAAACATCGAATTAGGCTCGCAGGCCAAGAGATTTTCATCAAATTTAACATCTCTTCTAATAATAATTTCATTACAATGTGTTTGAAGAAGTCTATAACCTTTGACATCTTCAGAATAACCAACAAATATACACTTCTCACTTTTAGGCTGCAATGTTTTCCTTTTCTCATCAGGAATATGAGCCCATGCTATACTGCCAAATACACAGAAGTGACTTACATCTGGTTTAATTTTAGTCCAGGCTTCTTTCGGTGTTATATTTTTAAGAGCCTTTGTGGGAGTGTGATTTACAATGTATAATGTAATTTGCACAGTTGATGGCTTCCAACCAATACTTTAGACTTAATCCCTTAGATTGGATCATACAATTATCCATTTCTTTTAATGTGCGATTCTTTCTCTCAACAACACCATTTTGTTGTGGTGTATATGTAATAGTGTGTTGCATTTGGATTCCTTTTGTAGTGCAGTAACTTATAAAATTATTGTTCAGATATTCGCCTCCATTATCTGTTCTTAACCTTTGAATTTGATGTCCAGATTGCTTTTCTACAAGGGCCTTGTAGGCCAAAAAATTGTCAAAAACCTCGCTCTTAAGTTTTAAGAAGTAAACCCAAGTATGTCTGGAAAAGTCATCAATGAAAGTTAAGAAATACTTGCACCTAGAAAAAGAAGGAGAAGAAAGTGGACCACACAAATCACTTTGAACAAGTCGCAAAGGACCTGAGGCGTGCCAAGATGCATGTTTGTTAAAACTGCCCCGATGATGTTTGCCGAGACAACAACCGACACAAACACCATCTCTGCATGAAACAAGAGGAAGACCAGTCACCATATGTTGATTACATAGTTGCTGCAATGAGCAATTGTTTAGATGACCAAACTGCTCATGCCAAAGTTTGCTCAAGTCATCACTATGAGCAACAAAAACTGATTAAAAATATGATGACCCAAAGTTGTCAAACTTGTACAACCTGGTAATATCATTAGCAATTCCAGTTGCAAGATCATGCTTAGGATATTTTAGATCCTTGATTACAACTTGGTGAGGTGAAAACTCTACGGTTTTAGCTTCACTTGAATGAGTGATTTGATATACTGATAAAAGGTTACAAGAAAGAATTGGAACACATAATACATCATTGAAATGACCATTTTCTACTTGAACTATCCCAGATCCTTCAACACTAAGAGATCTATCATCACTAACAAATATTTTATTGGTGTTACATTCATTTAGAGTAGAAAATATGTCTCTATCCTTAGCCATATGATAAGATGCTCCAGAATCAATAACCCACTCATTAGAAGTAGAAGTAGAAGTTGTATTGAAGGAGAAACCAGAAGATGAAAGTGCATGTCCATGAGAAGAAGAAGAAGTAGTGGAATCAATATTGATGTTGTGCTTCTTCATCGCTTCTTCCAAAGATGCCATCTTCTTGAAACATTTGGACTCATCATGACCACCTTTATCACAAAAGTTGCAATGTTTTTCAGTCTTCTTACTTTTATATTTTTCTCCTTTATCACCATTAAGAGCGGAAGCTATCTGAGTGGGTTTGGGACCCTTATATTGCTTGTTTTTGTGACAAGGATGTTGCATCTTTGGATTCTTGGGTTTATCTTTTTGATGGAAAACTGAGGATTTGTTTGAGGTACCTGCAGTGTAGATCACTCCAAGTTGTACTAGCTTATCTTTCTCTCTAATCAAAGCATCAGCAAATTTCTCAAGAGTGGGTTTTTTATAAGTTGTCCCTAGAGCCTCTTGCATGGAATAAAAGGTAGATACAAACACAAAATATGCACTACCTAGCTTAAAAAGAATAAGATACATGAAATGATCTTCGTCTATCTTTATCTTACATTCTTCACATAAAGTTCTGAGTGTTTTAAACTTAGATAGATAGTCTTCAATGCAAGAAAAATCACTTGGACTTAAAGTTAGTACTTGATTTTCTAACTGTTGTGTTCAAATAATATTGTGTTTACAAAACACAGATTCAATCTTTTCCCAAACTTCTTTGGGTTTATCAATTGTTTGAAGGTGGAGCCTTAAATCATGAGAGATGAACATTCTGATTAATCCACGTGCTTCGTCATTCCTATTATCCCATTTGGCTTTCTTATTAGCATCAATGTGTTTTGTTTTCTTTCCGAAGGTAATCTGGTACAAGCCTTTACTTCTTAATAAATTCTCCATATGGTTTTTCCATTGGAAGTAGTTGGTGATGGTAAGTAAGAAATTACTTGTAGAAGCCATATTAAATATGCAGATAATATGGATTTAAAAACTAAAACTGATGATCTGAATGGAAATATCTTGAAAATTTATGCGATTTAAAAAAAAATGACACTTAAATTAAATGGACTTCGGATGTGAGAGCTATGTCATTTTAAAAAAAAACATAAACGGTAACCAAAGGACCACGTGGTGGTGTAAGTTGTTTTTTGAAGTGACCCACTTTTATAAAGAGAAGTGGGGATCACTTTTACAATGAAGTTACTTCATGCAAAATAAATAACTCTAAAATAAACTATTAAAGCTACTTATAATGATTCACTTTTATACTTGAAGTGAAATACACTTTACTATTTTAGCATGAACTTTTTCAAAAAAAGTAACAAAAGAGAGACTTGAACTCAAGACCTCTTACTTAATAAGGCAACTTTTAACCAAATGGTCTAGCAAAACATATTGTAATGTTCAGAAGGAGGATTGAAGGTGTTGTTTTTGTTGTTGTTTTGGTGGTGGTGGAAGACGGCCTTGGAGAGCATGCTAAAAAAAAACTCTTTTCACATAAGAAAAAAAAAATCCCTTTTCGATGGCAACAAGGGTTAGATCTCGGTTAGCTTACCTGGAATATACACCTTCTGATTTTCTGAGATCGCATAGGGCACAAGGCAAAGATAATACACAGATCTAAAAGAGTAGCAACCCGGAAATAAATAATACAAAACTGAAATAAAACCAAAATACTACTCTGCAAAAATTAAAAAAATGTGTATTCAAGCTTTATACCTCCGGATCTGACTGTAATGGCCGTATAATGGGTAAACAAAAACCTTTTCGAGTGAAACAAAAAGTGTTCCTAAATGAAACGAGTGTTTCAAATGCAATGGAATAGTCCTCTTAGCCCAAAATGTACGGAAATGATAGAAAATGGAGATCAGGAAACTCAGCTTCACGATCTCGATCTACAACAGAAGCGGATATTCAAACAGGCTCTGATACCATGCTCGAAAAAACATGTATTCCAACAGAGGATGCACACCTTCATTAACCACTCACATAATCGGATCAAAGATCAACACACCGATGTTTTCACGTGGTAAAACCCCTACGAGGAAACATCCACGGCCCTAGCTAACGCAGCCACTTGGAGCAGTTTATTAATGCAAAAGAAAAATATTAGAGAGAGATTTTACTAGAGAGTTTCTCACAATCGACCATCGACAAATGAACCTCCATGCTCTTTAAATAGAGATCATGGACCAATCGGGTGTCAAGCAACAAATCAATGGTCGTTAATATCGAGATGAGTATGAACTGTCGGATCACTCTATGTCAAGAACATATTGTGACTGTCAGATTTCCTAATTACAAATGCATACTAAAGAAACACACTAAGAAACACACTTTTACCTAATGACACATTAGACCAAGTAGATCTTAACTAACTCCTAAGTGTCTAAATATCCTAACAAAAGTATTGGTAATAATTGCATTAAGAATGTTTGAAGGCATTGTTAGAAGGATGCTTATATGATACATATACCAGAAACTAAATATTAGCAACCATTACCTTTGTTCCAGATGTACTCATTTCCAATCAATTTGCCTCCCCTGGGGATGAAATGGACCATTCTCATATAGCGCCCCAACATCGAATGAAGAACAACCAGGCCGTGTAATTTTCCAGAGCCAAACATGATAAATACATTCTACGAAACCTATTACAAATTACAATAAAATTTATTAAAAAAAATCAGCTCCTTACCTACCATTCTCCTAAAGGGTTTCTCTACCTACTACATGTATACCATGAATATTCATATTTTCAAGCTATATAAAATCAAATATGTCTTGTTTGTTCAATGTACAAGTACCTCTTGAACATTGAACATGACATTTAAATATGTATTAATAATCAACATTTAAATATTTCAAACCAAACGAAAGATTCAGTGGATGGACATTAAATTATCAGTATTAAAACTTGATAACTTTAGTGCCTTTGAAAGCCACATAAAATTATAGCGCCATATGTAATTTTTTCCCTGAAGTATAGCATAAATGTTCAGTTGCAGGCTTGCAGCTGTGTTTTGAAGACCCTCAATGCTTTCAGTTTGGCCAAAGAAAGAGTCGTATTCTAATCCTCCCTTCGCCCTAATCAAATTAAGAACCCTTTCATCAATATTTTATCAGGTTGTCTATACCATTTAGACAACAGGAAAATGAAAAAATGCGAAAAAAATGTAAAAAAAAAAATACAAATCGCTCGTTCCACTAACCTTCGTTAAGCCATACAACCAAAGGCTTCAAATTTGAGTCTGTTTCAGCTTCTACAAAGTAATAGAACAGAGCCCAACCGCTCTTTTCATCCACTGTGACATACCTAACATATTGCTTGAAGGTCACACCAGGCTGTCCGGGCAGCCTGTCGACCATATCACTTTCTGTTAAGAATAAGAAGGACATAATGGTCGAAGCTCGAGCAACAGTGGGGGATAAAGCAGGTGGTAGTAAGCTGGTGGCAAGACGATAAAGCAGGTGGCAGTAGGAGTAGAAAATAAGTGCACATCAACTACTGTGTGGTGAGCATAACCTGCAATAGATAATCATTATCACTGCCACCCCCTAGCTCCCCTGGCCGATGCAAACTTCAGACTCGAAAACTTTACGTTAAACCCTCTTTTTACGCCTTGGAAATCGCACACCCAAATAATAAAAATTCCCCAAAACTTAATGTCCCTACTATAAAACTTAATGTCCCTACTATAACAGGGACATAATAAGTAACATATCTATACAAACACTATAAAGGGATAAAATAAGTGAACTAAGGGAGTAACATCTCTTATGGTATACATGCAATTTTATTTTTAACTTGGAATAAAATAAGTTAACTAAGGAGTAACATTTCTTATGGTATAAATGCAATTTTATTTTTAACTTGCTTTTAATTGATGTTTAATTTAATAATATTAAAAATATGTTGTTGTTGATAATGATAATTAACATTTAAACTGAATTGGAAAAATATTAAGAGAAGATTTTAAATATATGTTATTGATTCTAAAGTATAGTGTTGAATATGGTATGAAATTATTGGAAATTTCATTTTATTTTGTTTATAAATGAGGTAGCTTTTGATATTATATTGTTAAACATGTTTATTATAAATATTAAAAAGTAGAATTATGAGTTTATTACGTATATTTTAAATATGTTTTTATTCTTTCTTTATTTGTTATATATATATTATTTTATTTTCTTTACTGGTTGTGATTGTTTTTATTATTTAGGATGATATTAAATATTAAAAAAAAATGATGCAATTACTATTATTATTATTAATTTTGAATTTAATAAAATTTATTTAAAATTTTAGAAAAAAAAATGTATAAAATATTGTTTCTAGATTAAATTATTAGATTTTTTCGAGCAAATCAATTAATCATCTAATTTTAAGGGGTATATAAACAAAAAAAAAAAATCTTAATAAATAATAATCATCATAGAGCAATTACAAAAAAAAAATTATAATCTATAATCTCAAAATTAAAGGAAATACGCCTTATCCCAGCCTCTTCTTAGAAACAAGCCTCACCCCCATTAAGAGCATGCCTATGACTAGATACCTAATGTATAAGAACAAGTTAAACAACATGGAAGACAAGAGGCTACCTAAAATTGCTTCAAAATCAAGTCATAACCACCATCGACTCAAGGGAGGATGACATAAAGATGCCCGGTCTTGGCTAAACTATTGGGGAATCATGGAAGAAACCATTTTGCAGAATAAAGATACTATTAAAAATAACGTCAAATCAAAATTTAAGGAAAAAATGTGGTGTGATAAAGAGTTAGAGGAAAAACGAAAATTAAAGTATTATAAAAATGTAATCAACCTTAATCTAAAAGATCAAAATTATCTATCTGTTTTTCCAAGTGTAAAGAAAAAAAAAGCATTGCTAATATAAGAACAAATTCTCATGAACTCCATAGTGAAATTGGGCATTGGTCAATTCCTAAAACGCCATGGGATGAAAGAGTGTGTCATCTTTGTGACACTAAGAAGGTTGAAGATGAAAAGCACTTTCTCTTAGATTGTCCAACCTATACCCATATTAGATCTCATTTTCAAAATATTTATCACACTACCAACCTTCCTAACATCTTAACTCAGCAAAAGTGTGGTGATCTTGGAAAGCTTCTCTTAATGCTTTTCGAGCACAGAAACAAAATTCTAAAAAAACATAAGTAATCACTTACCCTCTTAAGGTCTAATAGACCAATTCAGTCCTAGTGGACGTTAATCATCATCATCATCATAATATGGAAAATGACTTTTTCAATTGCAATTACATAGAGATGATAACCATCATTAGGATAATATGGAAATAAACTTATTCTAATAAAATTATAATTATATGGAAATAAACTTATTCTAATAAAATTATAATTATATGGAAGGAGATTTTTTTATATAATTTTTTTTATTAATATTATTAATATAATAAAATTATCATCAGGATAATATGGAAATAAACTTATTCGAATAAAATTATAATTACATGGAAGAAGATTTTTTTATATAAAACTTTTTATTAATATTATTAATATAATAAAATTTTATATAAAAAAGTAAATGGGAAAACAAATTAATTTAATTTTTTAATTAATAATAAAATTGAGAAAATAAATTATTAGTTAAAGATAATTTTTTGTAAATATTAAATATTAAAATAATAATAAAAAAATATATTAAGAAGAAAAAAATATTTTATTAATTTTTATTAAATTTTTAATATATATATATATATATATATAAGAGCAATGTTCATTCTCACTATGAAGCTTGTGAGAATTTGTTATAAATATATTTTTAATTTTTATGAGGTTGTCAGAAATTATTTTTGGCTTCTTCAACTTATTTGAACAATTGGACATGTGAAATGAGGTGAGTCACTTTTTACTTTGATTCAACTTTAATTTAAAATATATTTGTAATCTATTAACTTAAAGAGATTTAAATATATTTTATTTATTTTTATTTTAAGTTTCATAAGTAAAAATTGATTTGAGAGATAATAATTAATATCATTATTATCAATTAAAAAAAATTATTTTCCATTTTTAATCTCAATCCAAAATAATAATTGTTACATTTTTTTTCTTTTCTTTTCAATATGAGCACTCCACCACCTATTCCAAAAACTCCAAATAAAGCTAGATGCAATGATTGATAAAAAAAAATAAAGATACCATTAAAACTCAAATGGAGGATAGATTCTTAGGGTTCAAGAGTGAATTGTAGACAATGAAGGATATGATTCAAGAAATGGAAAAACATAAACAATCAACCCAAGAAGGAGGGGTTGAAGAAAATCACAACTTGAGAGATAGGATTAAAGAGATAGAAGAAAAACTAACCAACAATTTGACCCTCAGTAATATGGAAAACAAATTGGATATCAAACCCATCAAAGAGGAAATGAATAAGCTAATCGAACTAGACCATGAACGTAACAAAAGAGCCTTGAACCTCATAATTCTTGGTATAAAAGAATAGCAAGAGGAGGATACACTAGCAATAGTAAAATATGAATTAAATAATAAATCACAAATTCATACAACTTACCTCATAGAAGCAAAGAGGTTAGGAAAAATAATTGATCACAAAGATAGGTTGATTTGTGTCAAAGTAAGTTGTAATGACCATAAATATAGCATACTTAGTAAATCTCTGAGCTTAAAAGGGTTAATAATATTTATAAATGAAGACCTCATTCCTGAAGACCAAGTTGAATTAAGAAAGGAAGTTCAAAGGGTAAAAGAAGCTAGGAAAGAAGGAAAATGGGCAATAATTAGAAATTGAAAAGCTATTGTTAGGGATAGAGACCATAAGGATAATAATAAATAGGAATTTGAGACACTTAGGATCCTTTTTTGGAACTGTCGTGGCTTTCCATGGCGCAAAGGTCCCATGATAAGTTGGATCTTGAGTGATATTGATATTTTTTGTCTAGTTGAAACTTGGGAGCATGAGGAGTCTAAGGTCCCTAACATAGAAGGATTTGTATTGTGGTCAACATGGAACAAAAAATCCCATTGTAGAGGGATATGAGGCATAGCTTGTTATATTAGAAAGAACATTTCTCCTCACATTCAACTTCATAAGATTGACCCTCTCAATTAGTACATTTGGATAGAAATTCTAGACACCAATGCTAAGAAGATGTATATAGAAATTTTCTATTTTTCACCTATTAATTCTACTTTTTATAAGAAAAAAAATCTAGATAATAATTGTCCCTATAATAATTTAGAGTTCAAGATAAATTTATAGTTTGAAAAATGAAGGTAATATCCTCCTACTAGGAGACTTTAATGCTAGGATTGCAACTAAACAAGCTACTCTTTTAAGTACTGATTCCAACCATAATCCTTTATGGCTAGATGAGGACCTTGTTTTATC
The DNA here is from genome assembly GCA_009831015.1 of Picea engelmannii. Lineage (NCBI taxonomy): Eukaryota > Viridiplantae > Streptophyta > Pinopsida > Pinales > Pinaceae > Picea > Picea engelmannii. Next base: position 209,342 of record ML777973.1, read on the forward strand.
TAATAGCTACAAAATAAGCTCTAAATACCTAATTGATCATTTGTTTGGTACTAAGTTGGTCAAGCTCTGCAGCTCTCACGACTTAATAATTTGCAATGGAGAAATGAAGTGGCCAAAATCCAACTAGATGACTTGTATTCATGGGCTAGGTAGTAGTGTTTTAGATAATGTGATATCTGATATCCCCGTTTCCAACCAAATAACAACTTTTGACCTTTTAATTGCACATGAGCCTGACTATGATCATAAATCTTTAACCCTAACTCTAAACTTTTCCATGCATAGGAGCACCATTGAAGAGAATTATGATAATCAAAGGAATTTGCGCTTTGAAAAAAGTAAAGTTGACACTTTCTTAAAGGATTTAAATAGTAGATTAAATCTCCTAACTTATAAGGACAACATTGAAGAACTCTATCATAATTTTACAACTACCCTTTCCACTTATATTAACAAGTTCTCTTTCGAGGTGTCTTATAAAATGAATAATAGAATGACCAACCCTTGGTATGATAAAAAATTTCAAATTTCTAGGAAATCCATTAGGGATGCTTCTAATGAGTCCTTAAAACTCGATAAGATCAATACATACAAAGCCCTAATTAAAATGAAAAAAATGTACTATATCAATACAAGGAAAGATAAACTTTCACAACTATATAAGTTGGATCCTAAGAAGTTCTGGAGCCAAATTCTAAACCGCAATACTAAAGAAAATAATAGGATTCCCTTAAGGGACTGAAATTCCTACCTTAAAAGTCTTTTTGAGTTCCTCAATGCCATGGACACCATTTCTATTGTCCCTACAAAGGAATATTTTTTTTCTTTAGATGACATAGAGTTCGGGGTTAAGCGACTTGCAAATGGGAAAGCTAAGGACATTGAAGGCTACCAAGATAAAAATTTTAAAATCAGAGGGCCTATCCTTATCCCTCACATACACAAGCTTTTCAATTTAGTAGTCAAGCAATGCTTCCCTAAACCCTGGACACAAAGCCTCATTGTTCCTATTTTTAAAAATGGGGATAGAAACATTCCCTCTAATTATAGGACCATTATGATTAGCCCAATTTTAGACAAACTTTATGGAATTATTTTGGAAAAGAAGATTAGCCTTTGGCTAGAAAGTCACGGTAAAAGAGATAAAGGCCAAGATGTCTTTAGGAGATATCATTCAACTTTGGACCATATTATTACCTTTAGGATCATTGCAGAGGAGTTTCTCAATACTAAAACCAATTTTTTTTGTTGTTTTGTTGACTTAAGAAAAGTGTTTGACATGGTTCCTAGGAAAAACCTTTGGAGTAGGTTGGAAGAGATAAAATTTTCTCTCGAGTTGAGGGTTGCTGCAATAAGGATGTATGATATCATTATTGCTAAGTTTAAAAACACTAAGGGATGGTCAAAATAAATTAACTGCAATATCGGATTCAAACAAGGTTGTCCCTTGTCCCCTACCCTTTTTGGCATATACATTGACAAGTTAGAAGATTGCTTGGAAAAATCAAGTTGTGTCGGCCCTACTCCCATGAGTATAGTCATCAATCTTCTTATTTATTCCGATTATATCGTTCTTATGGAAACGAGTCCCCGTGATCTTGAAAACCAACTAAGAATCCTCAAGGATTTTTTCTCCAATATGGATATGACTGTTAATACTGAGAAGACTAAGGTCATGATTATTAAATCCAATAAGATCCCTTATGATACCTTCGTATATGAAAACAACAACTTGGAGGAAGTGACTTCATACAAATATCTTGGAATTAATATTCACCACAAGCTCAATTGGAATTATAACATTAAGAAAAGGATTATTGGGGGATGGAAATCTTATTATGGGATTGAAAACAATTGTAAATCAGTTGATCTTTGGAGTTGGGATAAGAGGAAAATTTGATCTTTGAGACTCTTGTTACATCTGTTATTCTTTATGGATGTGAATTATGGGGCTGTAGTATCTCTCGTGAATCTTGGAGAAAAATAGAGAAAATACAAAAGAATTGTATAACCTATAATCTCAAAATTAAAGGAAATATGCCATATCCCATCCTCCTCTTAGAAACAAGTGATCCAAGTGGATATCGGTGGCCACCCACCTTTTCCAACTCGCTCAAAACAATTTTCTGACAATTTTGGCAATTTACTATTTTTAGCAGTTTTTAACTTCCAGACCCATTTTGAGGGCCTCAATGAAGGTTTTTTGGGATTGAGCTTCTCAATATCCTCGAATATACCTTTCCAACATGACATCGTGTGCCTAAAATGAAGATCGTATGCAAAAGTTACGACCCCCGGAAGTTGATGTACTAACTTACCCAAACGGGGCCCACGTGACTTTTGGCACTTCATCTCCTAGGGTTAGGTTTTTTGATGTCTAGGGTTTTTGAAATTCCTATTTATTGTAAAATGTCCTTCATAGCCTCATTGTAATCATCTTATTTTGAATGAGTGCAACCATCACATCTCTTCTCAGAGATAAGCCGCCACCATTCCAACAAGCTTGTTTTCCACTGCATTTTACAGTTTTAGCTTATTTCCTTATTGAATAGAAAACCCGTTTTACTGTATATTTGTTATTCTGTGTTAAGCATCTTTTAATAATTTGTATTGATTTCATTCTTCTCATAAAATATGGATCAGTGGTATCAGAGTAGTCTGCTCCTTGTTGTCTTAATGCATGTCCCCAACGAGGCTAGGGTACAAAGAATTGGGTCTCGAGCTTGTTTCTCTTAAGGAAAAAATCTCTCGCACAACCAAAAGACCTATCATGGAAGGAGAAAAGAAATATTACGGGACAAGAGATCCTTTCAAAATGTTGCTTGAGGAATCCCTCATGCAACAGAGGAACAAGATGATGGATAGTTTCACGCAAATCCTTCGGCGACTACCAATAGACGACGCATCTTCCTCGAGCGGAGGTGCCACCCCCTTCAAGGTACAAATAAACTTCAATATTCCTATATTTGAAGGTTATATAGATGCAAATGTTATAGACAAGTGGTTGAATCTACTAGAAGGGTATTTTTCTATCCATAACTTTTTGAATAGAGAAAAGATTACTTTTGCACTCCTTAAAGTCATTCCCTATGTCAAAGATTGGTGGGAAACTTTTTGTGACCAAAAGGAAACAAAGGAACCCTCATTATTTACAATCGCGACCACTTGTAAATCCTTCAAGGATGTTATTAAGGAACAATACTACCCTGTCATAAATTATGACGACTTGTATACCAAATGGACCACACTGCAACAATAAAGAGACCAAACAGTGCCATATTTCACAAATATCTTCCATACCTTGCGCACCAAGTTGAGTATCAAAGATTCAGAGAAACATCTGGTGCTCAAGTATCATGGTGATATGCATAGATACATCCATACTGAAATGGAATTTCTGAACATCTTGTTCTTGGGCGCGGCTGTCACACATTATTTTCATCATCCCTATGACCGTTAATGATGTAAACCTATTTGTTTCCTTCAGAGGGGTCAGTGGCCTAAGTTCCAAAAGAGAGAAGGGAGAAGAACTTTTCCTGAGAAAAGAAGTTGCATTTTCCTTTTAAAAACCCTATAAAAAAGGAAGTTCCTAGGCTGCATTATAGATAGGGTGCGAGAATGCCTGATTCTCACAGGCTGCATCATAGCTAGGTCATGAGGAGTTCGCAGTATGCTCTATAGGTAGGGTGCGAGAATGCTTACACGTGGGAAAAACGAGTGTTTTCTCAAATCTTCTAGAAGGAGAAACTTCCATGGTGAGGTGGCATCCGAATGGTTTGGATCTTACTCGCTTTCATGATTTAGTGGGATCATCCTAACCTCCTCACCTTATCCT
>ML777973.1:226065-272588 GCA_009831015.1 Picea engelmannii
ATCACTTGATTCTTTATCTTCACTTGAAATGTTTTTAAAATCACATTTAGAAATAATGCATTCAAGAGTTTTTGATGATTCTTTACCTTTGATGATCTTGATGGAGTGGTCTTCAATTTCTTCTTTCTCTTCCTTGCTTTGATTTGTCTCCTATAGCTTTAGCCATAGATCCTTGGTGGAATTGCATTGTCCCATGCTCTCTTTGATAGGGCTTGAGAGTCCACTAAGAATTGTTTTGAGAGCCAATGCATCATTCTTCTTTCCTTCCCTTTGAGCTGCAAACTTTGACTTGTTCTTCAACGAAACATATCCACTAATGGTTGCCTTCCAAATAGGTGCTCCCATTGTCTTCAAATACATTCTCATCTCTATTCTCCAAGTAGAATAGTTTTCCTCATCAAGGATTGGAACTTCATCATCCATTTGTGTGTCTATGGATCTCCTTCAAGCTTGTCAAGGCTTGTAGTGAAGGCCTGCTCTGAAACCAATTGTTGGACACACCTACCACACTTAGAGGGGGGGTGAATGAGTGTGGGGCTCTTTTTCAACACCACACTCACTCAACTTCGAAGCTTCTTGGGCCTCGCCAATTTCTATCACAGGTTCGTGTTGGGATTCTCTCATATTGCATGTGTAATGTCCCCAAGGCCGAGCCCTATTGTAAATCATGTATATGAAGTATAAATCTTGTTTATGAACTGTAATTCAATTTTATAAGGATGGTGAGCCAAGTTATATAAGCTAGTGAGCTTATGTGTTATTAGGCCAGGGAGCCTAAGTGTTGAAGGCTAGGAGCCTGATTTTTGTACATGTAATTATGCACAGTATTAATACAAAACATCTCTGTGTGTGGACCGACCACGATGAATGAGTGATGGGGGACTAAGCTTTCACAAAACCTGGGTAAGAGATTGGGGGTTGGAAGGTTGGAAAGAGAGGCTAAGTGTGGAGCCTAGGGGCTAATCCTAGGGGCTTAATTCCTTGGGCATAATATTTTAATATTATCCCAAAAGCCATGGGAAATATATGTTTTGTCCTAAGTTATTGGGGAGGGACACATGTAGCTTCATGGGCGACATGTGTCGACCCAGGCGCATGTGATTTAACCCAGGAAATGAGCCGTGTTATGTTTCTTCTTCCATTTTTTCGTCGACTGTTGCGGACGAGTGGGTTGGGCATTCCTCCAACCATCACTTGAATCTGGGGTTCAACCTTCCAATTCCTCCATCCTCCATCTGTACGTGTTTGGCCTCTATGATTGAACCTCTGTACACCTTACGCATTTCTGAAACTAGAGCGGTGGATCTATTCCTTATTACTAGTTGGGAGAACCGAATGTCCCGTAATTGCTGAGTCGTGCATCTTGTGTTGCTTGCGGGAAATCTCAACGCATCCTATAATCACAGAGCCGTGCTATTCTTTAGCACTGATCATTTATGTTTCAGGTGTCCATACCCATTTTCCCAATTGATTGTTGTGGCCATGCAGTGCTGGACTGCGTGTAGCTTGCTGGCCAGTATGAGGGAGGTGATTGTTGTTGAAGAGGCAGGTTACCCAGTCTGTGAGTGACTCTCTCCAGGTGAGAGAGTGCACAGAGGAAGTGAGAACTCCTAGAAGGAGTCTTGTAGCTGCCACAGAGCTTGGAGACTTCCGGTCCGCTCTGTTGTTGAAGCCCAAGGGAAGGGAGGTTAGCAGTCGATGGACTGTCTTGGTGATAGTGAAGGTGTATACTCCTGGGGTGGGACAAACATGTGGGGAATGAGAGTCTGTGGGCAGCGGGCATAAGTGGCTCCTGGGAGAGAATCCTTCTCCTGTGACTGTGTGTCTTCCTGTATTCCCTGCCTAGCCTAGGAATCCCTACCCGGTGGAGCTTAGTCCCAGCTCGAAGGTGACCTACTGCTGAGAGTGATGAGCAGCGCCGTCTAAGGTTGGGAGGTTCGTGGGAGGTCTACACGTAGTTGGTGATGCATGACAGTTTCAAATATAAGTGTCACTATGTTTTGTAATTCTGTAATTAATTAAATTGTATACCTGTGATTCTTGCAATGTTATCACGTATTTTGTTGTGCATATGAATTATTGTTATTTCCATTAACTCTAAAATGCTAGCAGTAATTCTGTGTTTAACTGTAATTAAGCGCTTTAAGTTCATTAGAATGCATAATGTGTTACATAAGTGTTGTTCCACATAGTAATGTTGGCTCGACCATGGGGTTGATGGTCGGGGGTGTTACAGCATGGGCCCTCATCCAAGTAACCAGGGGTGGCGGTAAGGAAAAATTTGTATGAGGCCTGTCCCAACAACAAGCCTTCGATGAATTTAAGAAGCATTTGTGCTCATCCCCAGTAATTTCATTACCAGACCTGCAACATCCTTTTGAGATCGATACATATGCTTCAAACTATGTTGTGGGCATCATTCTCACTCAACATGGCCACCCTGTGGCATATCATAGGACACTATCAGATTTTGTTTGTAAGTACCCTACTTATGACAAAGAAATGTACTCCATTGTGCAAGCCAGTCGTTAGTGGAGACATTACATTTTTTGGAAGGAGACAGTCATCCACACTAATCACAAGCCACTATGCTTCATGCAGACCCAAGGAAAATTGTAGAGTGATCGCCATCATAAGTGGTCCACATACTTACAACAGTTCCACCTCAACATCAAGTATAAAACATGAAGTACCAACCAAGTTGTTGATTGCGTCAACCGACCTCTAGTCGTGACACTCACCATGGTGCTAGACTCTTCCAGCCACGAGGCCTCTAGATGGCCCCACCTCTGCGAGACAGACCCTGACTTCTCCACCACCTACCAAATGTTGGGTGCCAACTCAGTGGTCGCTAATTTCCATCTTCAAGATGGGTTGTTGTGCCGTCTGGGCCATCTCTGCCTTCCATCAAGTGATCGCGTGAAGATGATTTAGGAATCTCACTACAATCGGGTGGTAGGACACTTTTTCATTGAAAAGATAGTGGGAGTGCTGCATAAACATTTCTACTGGTCGAAACTTTGACAGGATGTCGGCAAGTATATCAGGTCTTGCACCGCCTGCATTATTTTCAAACCGATCACTAAGAAACATGTCTTGTACACCCCTCTTCCTACTCCTGATAGGCTGTGGGAATCCATCTCAATGGAATACATGTCGGGCGTCCCTTCCACCAAGAGGGGAAATGACTGTGTTTTTGTGCTTGTTGATCGCTTTTCCAAGATGGCGATTCTAGCCGGCTGTAAGAAGAACATCACAGCAGAAGCCACTTCCAAGATCTTCTTTGAACGAGTACGGGTATATTTCGGGATCCCACAAACCATTATCTCAGACCATGACCATTGGTTCCTCATCACATTCTGGTCGAGCCTCTGGTCACTGCTGGATACCAAGCTCACCAAATCCACTGCCTTCCACCCCCAGACAGATGGCCAAACTGAGGTCATCAATCGAATGATCATACATATCCTACGCATGTACAATTTAAAACACCCCCGCACATGGGATGAGAGTCTTCCTTATGTCCAACATAGCTACAACTGAGCCCTGCATAGCTCAACTGGCCACATCCCCTTTCAGGTGGGGTTGGGATTCCAACCATTGGGCCCCATGGATGTTGCACTACCCCTGGTGACCACCTCGGACGACTCATCCCCTACTCCACCAAAAGCTGACAAAGCCACCTGGTTCATTGAGCAAATCCATCACATCCGCCAATAGGTTCAGGATACTCTACAAAAGTCTAATGCCAAGTACAAGCAGTGCCATGATCAACATCAGGTGCCACATAAGTTTAAGGTGGGAGACAAAGTTTGGTTGCACTTGCAGAAAGAACGCCTTATAGGGCCCCATCAGAAGCTTCACCCACTCTGTTATGGGCCATACACCATCACCAAGGATGTGGGTGACAATACTTTTGAGCTCAACATTCCCCCTATCCTTGGCCTACAACCAGTCTTCAATGTGGCTCTTCTTCGACCATATTTCCCACCATTATTGGACACCTCATAGATAACAGAGTAGTTGACACCAACATAGCTCAAACCTGACTGCATGCAATAGGAATCCAGTGATCAAATTGTGGACACACAGATCAAGGGCACTCGACAACAAAGGATCCATCTTTATCGAGTCGTAAAAGGACGACAGCTCCTGCACTAAGGCAAGTGGCTCACCCGAGGCCGAATTCGGCAATTTTTTTTTCATCTGATGGGGGAACTCAACGCAATGGAGACCATTTATTCCTAAGGATGGAGGATTGATCCAAGTAGATATTGGTGGCCACCCACATTTTCCAACTCACTCAAAACAATTTTTTGTCAATTTTGGCAATTTACTATTTTTAGTAGTTTTTAACTTTCGGGGCCATTTTGAGGGCCTAAATGAAGGTTTTTTGGGATCGAGATTCTAAATGATAGCCAAAATATTTGATTGAGCCCCCAAAATGAATCTCCTCGACAATACCTTTCCAACAGGCTATCGTGCGCCTAAAACAAAGATCGTATGCAAAAGTTACGACCTCAGGAAGTTGATGTACTAACTTACCCAAACGGGGCCCACATGACTTTTGGCGCTTCATCTCCCAGGGTTAGATTTTTGGATGTCTATGGTTTTTGACATTAATGTTTATTGTAAAAAGGCCTTTGGAGCCTCATTGTAATCATCTTCTTGCGAATGAGTGCAACCATCACATCTCTTCTCAGAGATAAGTCGCCACCATTCTAGCAAACTTGTTTTCCGCTGCATTTTACAGTTTCAATTTATTTCTTTATTGAATAGAAAACCTGTTTGACTGTATCTTTGTTATTCTGTGTTAAACATCTTTTAATAATTTGTATTCATTTCGTTCTTCTCATAAAATTCAGATCAACAAGCCTCTCCCCCATTGAGAGTATGTCTATGACTAGATACCTAATGTATAAGAACAAGTTAAACAACATGGAAGACAAGAGGCTTCCTAAAATTGCTTCAAAATCGAGTCATAACCACCATCGACTCAAGCGAGGATGGCATAAAGATGCCCGGTCTTGGATAAACTATTGGGGAATCATGGAAGACACCATTTTTCTGAATAAAGATACTATTAAAAAAAAACGTCAAATCAAAATTTAAGAAGAAAATGTGGTGTGATAAAGAGTTAGAGGAAAAAACAAAATTAAGGTATTATAAGGATGTAATCAACCCTAATCTAGAAGATCAAAATTATCTATCTGTTTTGCCAAGTGTAAATAAAAAAAAAAACATTTCTAAGATAAGAACAAATTCTCACGAGCTCCATAGTGAAACTTGGTGTTGGTCAATTCCTAAAACACCATGGGATGAAAGAGTGTGTCACCTTTGTGACACTAAGAAGGTTGAAGATGAAAATCACTTTCTCTTAGATTGTCTAGCCTATACCCATATTAGATCTCATTTTCAAAATATTTGTCACACTACCAACCTTTTTAACCTCTTAACTCAACAAAAGTATGGTGATCTTGGAAAGCTTCTCTTAATACTTTTCGAGCATAGAAACAAAATTCTAAAGAATCACAAGTAATCACTTACGCTCTTAAGGTCTGATAGACCAATTTGGTCTTAGTGGGCGTTAATCATCATCATCATCATCATATATATAGCCAGATTAGATCTCAATTTCAAAATATTTGTCACACTACCAACCTTCCTAACATTTTAACTCAACAAAACTATGATGATCTTGGAAAACTTCTCTTAATATTTTTCGAGCACAAAAACAAAATTTTAAAGAATTGCAAGTAATCCCTTACCTTCTTAAGATCATATTGATCATTACCTTCAAAATATATATAACCTTTATTAAATTGAAAAAGATAACTTACCTTGCATACTTTGTAGAAGGTTAGTTGATTGACATCCACATTTGATTAATTAAGTGAGAGAGAGTTCAAACTATTTTATTTTGGAAAAGTTGTTAGTGGTTGGATATAGGTGGTAAGTATTATATATGATATGATTTCCCAATGATTCATCCCAATGACAATGCTAAATTGAATAGGATTTATGGCGAGGTAGGGCAATGTGGAGTTAAGTTTAAATAAATTTAGTGTATAGATTTGATAATATCATTTTATCATTTTTAACTACCGGATCTTTTATATATAGGATTGATGACAAGGTTAAGACTATGTGAAATTAGGTTATGTGAAATTAGGTAATTTTTATATATTAATGGTAGCGTACAAATTTGATTAGATATTTAATTTTTTATTATTAATTAAATTATTTTTTATAAATAAAATGAATAAGGTGAGATGGAAGTTATGTAGAATGAAGTTTATATAATTTTATTAGTGTGTATAAATTTTTTTTAGATATTCAATTTTTTTATCATTAATTAATTTTTATTAAAATTATATAAAATTAAAATTCAAAAACTTCATAATAATAATAATTTATTTTTAAGTTCAAGTGCAATTTAATTTTTAATGTTTAAGGAAATATAGATACTTTACTTTTTTTAGATTTGAACTTCTAATTTTTTTTAATGAAGAAACATATGTTCTTAACTTTTAAATCCACTAAAATTGTTTATTAATAATACTGTATTTAAATTTGGTTAGATATTTATTTTTATCAATAATTATTTTTTATTAAATTATATAAAATAAAATTTAAACAACTTAGTATATTAATAATAATATATAAATTTAGTTAGATATGAAATGTTTTTAATCACATGGAATTTATAAAGTGTTGTAAAATACAATGGTTTGAAGATAGGAAAATCAATTTAATATTATGATAATGTGATTAATTATTGCAATGGTAATAATTAAGAAAAATATTTGAGAGATTGTTATATTAAGAGGTGTTGTATAGTTTAGTATAGGGAGATTGTGAGGTGTTAGATAATGTTATATTAAAAAAAATATTGGGCCAATGGATGCTCTAGAGCAGAGTATGGGGCAGATATTGAGGGATTAAGTTAGATAATGCTACATTAAAAAAAAAATTGAAATTCAACTCAATTAAAAAAAATAATAATAAAAATAATAAAAATAAAGTTTGCTCAATTAAAAAAAGTCAATTATATGGATCTTGTAAAACTTGACATGGAAAAATAGTCTAAAGTTCTATCTTTTGACTGTTTTTGGGAAACTTTTTTCGTTTGATTTTACCCTAAATCCGTGATGAATGGTTGTATTTGGAGATTTGAGTGGCTAAGTTTGTATAATCCAAGTGCCCCTCGAAGTTGAATCCATTTATGCATTCAGAAATGAAATTTAAACAATAGAAAATATAGGTTTTGTCCAAATTTACATAGTTGGATTCCAACAAAAAAACCCAATGATAAATCCAAATTTAAGATGGATCTACACTAGTTAAAATCAAAATCAATTATGTTGTTATGTGGGGAATGTATTTGGTGTGAACAAATTTATATTTATTTTATAAATATTGATATTCTATTTTTTAAATGTTGTTTTAATAAAATAAAATAAGTTCATTGGATTCCAAATTCAAACTCTGTGAAAAGCCTATTAAAGTTTTTTTGGAGTTTTTAGGAGCATATTTTCTGATCAATTTTACTAAATTCAAGATTTGTTGGAACTCCAGATTTAAGTGATTGAGTCTGTATAATTTGAGTGTCTTGAGGGTTTTTCATGGTCTTGAATCCATTTATGCATTCAAAAATGCAATTTAAATAATAGAAAATGAAGATTTCACCTAAATCTATTTAACCGGATTCCAATAAAAAATGCAAAAACTCAAATATTTAAACAAAACCAATTCATTATAACCTGATGTCTTCCTTAAAAACAATTACTTTAGTTTGCTTTCATTTTTAAAATGTAACCAGTCAAATGTTTAAACAAGGCCAATTCATTATAACCTCAGGTCGTCCTTAAAAATAATTACCTTAGTTTGCTTTCATTTTTAAAATCAATTACCTTAGTTTGCTTTCATTTTTAAAATGTAATCAGTCCAGTGGAGGGCATATACATAGTTTGTAGTGGGAATGCGCTAACTTGGGAGCAATCCTCTTTCCTGAGTTACTTTTGGGGCAGGTTTTTTGGTAGTTTCTTTTTAAATTTTCGGCCAATCCATGATTGATTTTTTAAGCATCTGGATCGATTTAAAAAGGGGTAAAACTCTTGGAGTAAGGTTCTGATTCAGAGTCATGATAGCCAAGTTTCCAACTCAAATTATCCCTAAAAATCTGGCCGGATTCAGGTCCATTCTTTTGCCAAAAAAAAGCACCCAATTGCTACCCATTTAACTTACTCCGTTTGTAGTCAATGAAGGAATATTTATCTACGTCCAAACAAAACGATCCTTTCGATATTGGCGATAAGTGAATGTCAGCACAGTCAGATCTCCATTCACATCTGCACTGTCTCTGAAACAATTAAATGGTTTCCAAGGGCAGAAAAATATCTCTACTTCACGTTTAACATATTTATATGTAATTAAGGCTGCTGAGACATAGTATTCTGCAGCATAACTTTGCAGAATATGTGACTGTATTGAATGCATGCATAGATCGTGATAATATTCACATGTCTAACAGTTAATGTGATATCATAATTTGCAGAAAATTGGCATTTCCATCTGACTTTACTACGAGGTTCCAGGCTAGTATCGTTTTATAATGAATATACCAATTTTTTTATCAGTATATATAGATGCATTGTAATTCGGAAATGTATCAGTCAATTTCGATGCAAACTTCGCTTCACTGTTCACCTTAAACCGCATACTGCTGGGTTCATAGTTTATAATATAAAATCGTTTACATGTCGAAATACAGTGCATATGGCATGCGTGATGCTAAAGCCAATAAAAGAAAATCTCGGGCACTGAACAAAATATACTGGTTGGCATCGAATTCTTTACATTATTTACGTTACAACGAATCAAGGCTACCCATGTGAAGTCTACTTCCATGTTCCCATGTGACCTATGGTCTCTACACTGTAGTCTTTCCAGGTTCCCATTTGACCTACGGTCTCTACACTAGTCTTTTCTGCATTTAGAGACGACCAAACAAACGCAAAGTCAATTGTTTGTTATTGTTAAATAGTTGTTACTCCCAGAAGAGCTTGGAGTTGTTTCACCAGAAGCTGAATTGCTTGTGGATTCCAGAGATGTTGGGCTACCTAAATTTCAGGATATGACCGTCTCCACCAGCAGCGCTTTGGGAAATCGCATTGGTTAATAAAAGATCAATTTCATACAACAACGATTCCTGCACATCTAAGTTTAAGTTAGAGAGTGAATGTAGCTGCAGATTTTGCTTATATACAGATTCATGTTAACCTTGTAGGTTTTGCTTATATGTAAATTCATCTTAACCTTCCATATCAGTGTTTAGACAACTACTAATATTTATTTATTTATTGAGGAAATACAGCTAAAGTGAGATTAAACAGTTAAACAATTAAAAATACAGTTACTATTTTTAGTTGTTTAAATTGTCGAAATACAGTTAAAGTGAGATTAAATAGATCTTGGTTAAATTACTATTTTTAGTTGTTTAAATTGTATTTTTTGAATTCAAATTGTTGTTTAAATTACATTTTAGTTTGTTAATAATTAAAATCTGGAATTTTAACAACTTTTAAAGAGATTGGGGACAAAATTGATCCAAAAATAGACCCATAAAAATCCTTTAGGCTAAAGGTTCTACTAAATGATGATTTTTTCAGGGGATATTTGCTCGAAATCCCCACGGATAAAGGTTAAAGAAATTATTGGATTAGTAGATTTGAGTGATTATTTTTATATAATTCAAGTGCTCCAAGAGTTTTTCAGCATACTGAATCAATCTCTGTATTTAAAAATAGATTTTGAATAACAAAAAATAGTAATTAGTGTAAATTTATATCACCAGATTTTGGAAAAAAAAACATTTAATATAAATCAAAAATTTAGAATAAACACAAATATTATTAAAAAAAACATATCAACTCACTACAAAGTCAAAGGAGATGTATGATACCAATTTTCTGGATATGGACATGTGGATGTAAGTAGCTCAATTGTGAATCTTACGTTATTGCAATTGCACATGGAATCATTTTAAAATATTACAAAATAAATTATTATATTTATAGGAATATATAAATATAATAAAAATTTATTACATTAATTAGGTGTAGTTTAACTGTTATTTTTCTGTGTTTAGGTTGGAATTTTATTGTGTGGTATATTTTATTTAACATATATTAATAAATATTGTTAAAGAGTTAGTTTAACTAGTGGTTATAGAGCATTTCAATTAATTAATTGAAGATATCATTAATAAGTAGAGAGGGAGGTATGTCTTCAATTCCTTGTAACAGAAAATTAGGAGATACACATTGATGTTATATTTATTGAATTTTAATAAAAGAAAAGTTAATTATTTGGTTATATTTTATTATTTTTAATATCAAATAATTTGCAAACAAAATTATTAAATTTAAAAGTTTATTATTTTGGTATATTATTTTGGTTTTAATATTAAATAATTTACTAATAAAATTATTAAGTTTATAAGATTGAAAAAAAAAAAAATCTTTTATTTTATCAAAATTACAAATTTTATCAATATTTTCATCAATTTATAAGATTTATTTTTTTTACCTTAAACTTAATAACATTTTATAATAAACTAATATTTTTAATTTATTTTTAATTTGATTATAATAAATTAATCCACTAAACAACACTTAATACAAAACACTATATAATATTAATACACCTCTTTATTAAACTTATTTTTCAAAATTACTTAAAAAATCTCACTCCCTAATTCAAAATTACTTAAAAAAATCTCACTTCCTAAAAACATGTTTAATTAATACACATATAAAACACTTATCATCCATTAAATACCTCTTTCATAGTTTAACATGGGTGGAAAATCCTTTTGTAAACATTTATTATAAAATTTATTATTTATAGGAATATATAAATATAATAAAAATTTATTATTTATAGGAATATATAAATATAATAAAAATTTATTACATTAATTATACCTTAAGTGTAGTTCTGTTATTTTTCTATGTTTAGGTTGGAATTTTATTTTGTGGCATATTTTATTTAACATATATTAATAAATATTGTTAAAGGGTTAGTTTAACTACTAGTGATTATGGCATCTTAGTTAATTAATTAGAGATATCATTAATAAGTAGAGGGAGGCATGTTTTCAATTCATTGGAACATAAAATTAGGAGATCAAAATTGATGTAGTGTTTAAATTTTATTGGACTTTAATAAAAGAAAAAGTTAATTATTTTTTATTAGATTTTAATAAAATAAAAATTAATTATTTGGTTATATTTTATTGTTTTTAATATCAAATGAAAAGTTAATTATTTAGTTATATTTTATTATTTTTAATATCAAATAATTTACAAATAAAATGATTAAATTTAAAAGTTTATTATTTTGATATATTATTTTGTTTTTAATATTAAATAATTTACTAATAAAAAATATCAAGTTTATAAGATTGAAAATATTTTTTATTTTTTATTTTACCAATATTTTCATCAATTTATAAGATTTATTTTTTAAACTTAAACTTAATAACTTTTTATAATAAATTATTTTTTATAACTTTTTATAATAAATTAATTTTTAATTTTATTATAATAAATTATCCATAAAACAATAACACTTAATACAAAACACCATATAATATTAATATATCACTTTGTTAAACTTATTTTTCAAAATTACTTTAAAAAAAAATCTCACTTCCAAATTCAAAATTACTTAAAAAAAGATCTCACTTCCTAAAAACATATTTAATTAATTCAACATATAAACGCTTATCATCTATTAAATACCAATCTCACTTCCAATTCACATATGAAGTTTAACATTTGTGAAAAATCCCTTATAAAAAATCAAATAGTAAAAGGATAATTTCTTAATTTGAAGTTATTCCATAGGTATACTATTTTTTTATTTAATTATATAAATTAATAATTTTTTATTTAATGTAATTTATTATTATTAATACATTAATTATTTTTAATATTAATAATGAATTATTTATAATTATATTAATATAATAAATATAATTTATATAATTATATATATAATAGTAGTCTATTATTAATTGATAATGAATTATTTATAATTATATTAATATAATAAATATAATTTATATAATTATATATATAATAGTAGTATATTATATATTGATATTAATAATGGATAATTTATAATTATATTAATATAATAAATATAATTTATATAATCACATTATAATAGTAATTTATTACTTTTTTTTTTTAAATAAAAAAGGGGTAGACCCTGCTATATTATAGAGGCAAAAAAATTTTGCAAAATGCACAGAGCAGTATGCCTGGAATTACCAAAAATGTTGCCGCTAATCGGAAACCAGCACAGGTAAAACAGAGTAGCAAGATAAAATGTAAAACCAAGTAGCAAAATAGAACTTAAACATTGTTGCATCTGTCCTGTCCAAAGGAAACCAGGACAGATGCCTTCAGTCCAAATATACATAAAACAGTAACAAAGTAAACTAGGAACCAAGAGCATAAAAACCTATGTGCCAGGTGGTCTGTCGTCCTCGTCCTTCTGCCACATGTACCCAGCCGGGATGGCAAAAGTTTGAGCGCAGAGGGGGCATTTCTGCTTAGCTGGCGCGTTGGAGAAAGCGTCGAGGAGCATGTCCATGCTCTGTCCCATGGTGCACACCCGGAGCTCCAAATCAGACAAGTGGCCACGAAGGTCAAACACAAGAGCCAGGTTCTCATTCCGGAGAAGAGACCCATGCAAGCTACCACTCGGAGCCACTGTGCCCATCGCCGCTTCCACACCAACTTCACACTCTCGCTTCTCCCTAGCCACCGTTGCGCCCTTCACTCCAGCTTCCTTCGCCTGAGAGTCATGGCTGCCAGCATTGTCATCACCAGGCCATGGAATTTCTTCCACGATACAACCGGGGATGTAGTCGTCCAGAACCGGAGTGGGGGTGCACTTCTCCTGAAGAGTCGCCTCATATCTTTCCACTAGCGTCAAGTCCTCCATGGTCGGGTCTTCCACCACCACGCAGGGTGGAAAAACTTCCTCCAAGCCAGCATCCTGCTCGTTTCGGCTGCAACCTGCGCGTGGTTCGGCTATGGTGGCGAGGAGCGCCCGCTTCTCTTCCTTTTCTCTTTTCCTTAGGATAGAGGTCGCCAGAGCCAAGGCCCGCTCCAGCTGCTCTCTCCAACGCCTTTGAGCTTTACGAGCATCTTAGGCCGCGCCACGGCGTGGTCTGCCTCTTTTCCTGGCCATGGGGAGCGAGTTGAACGAGTAGCGTATAAGACAGGTGAGCCAAGACACAATTGAATTGATTTACAGGGCGCAGGCAGGCTTAACCTGCTTTGAATCAAACGTAAAAGGGTCCACCGAAAATGCTAAGAGTCTGAGCACGAAAAGGGCCGAGCTGCACCATAGCAATCCAGCATGAATTGGAGCCAAGGCAGGTGCAGCCCTGCTCTGCCCTGTCGTGAAAGAATTCATATAACCAAAAGCCGAAACCATTTGCCAACCCTTAACCTCTCCCGTCCCGAGTGCGTTGTAAATGAACGCGCGAGGGGGGCGTACCATCAACTTAACTCTGATGCAGAGGCCGTCCCCCATCGTTAATATTGGCTTGTGGGTGGCGACCCTCGACATTTAAGCCGAGGCCGAGTGCGCCTCCAGCTGTCTCCACATGGCCGCGTGGCACCCCATCCAAGGAATAGTAATTTATTACTTATTAATATCAATAATTTGCAATTTTATTATATATTAATAATTTATTCATTTTGTAAATTTGAATTACAATTTTATTATATATTAATAATTTATTATTTTGTGAATTTGAATTATATTAAAAGGTTTTTTATTTAAATTATTTTAAATAAATTTATTGATTTTATTATTAAAATAATAAAATGATAAATAAAAAAATATAAAGAGAATTTTTTTCTTAATAAAAATAACTATTATATATTTAACAATAATATCAAATGTAAATCAGAATACACATATAAAATTATAAATCAATATATACAATACTTTATGTAAAACGTTATGATTAGATAAATTCCCTATTTTTATAGTGTATTATAATAAAATTCTTTTTCAATTCTTTGTAAGAAAAAATTTAAAAGTTTATAGCTTTATTAGGGATCAAATTTGAAGTTGTCTGTTATTATTGGTAAAGAGTTTTCTAGCTTGATATAGAAGGGCATACAACTATTTTCCATGCAATTGAAAATTAAAGTAAAAAATCACTTGTCAAATTTGAAATGAAAATTATTTCATGATGATGATGATGATTAACATCCACTCAAACAGAATTGGTTTATAGGACCTTAGGAGGGTAAGTGATTACTTGTGATTCTTTATAATTTTGTTTATGTGCTCGAAAAGCATTAAGAGAAGCTTTCCAAGATCACCATACTTTTCTTGAGTTAAGAGGTTAAGAAGGTTGGTAGTGTGACAAATATTTTGAAAATGAGATCTAACATGGGTATAAGCTTGACAATCTAAAAGAAAGTGATTTTCATCTTCAACCTTCTTAGTGTCACAAAGGTGACACACTCTTTCATACCATGGTGTTTTAGGAATTGACCAATGCCCTGTTTCACTATGGAGCTCGTGAGAATTTGTTCTTATCTTAGCTTTCCATCCCCCAATAATCATTTTCTCAATGCTATGATTCCAATTGAGCTTGTGGTGAATATCAATTCCAAGATATTTGTTTGACTTCACTTCCTCCAAGTTGTTGTTGTCATATACAAATGTATCATAAGGGATCTTATTGGATTTACTAATCATGAACTTAGTCTTATCAGTATTAACAATCATACCCATATTGGAGAAAAAATCCTTGAGGATTCTTAGTTGGTTTTCAAGATCATGGGGAGTCCTTTCCATAAGAACGATATCATCGGCATAAAGAAGAAGATTGATGACTATACCAGCGAGAGTAGGGCCTACACAACCTTCTTTTTCCAAGCAATCTTCTAACTTGTCAATGTATATGCCAAAAAGGGTAGGGGACAAGGGACAACCTTGTTTGACTCCGATATTGCAGTTAATCTCTTTTGACTAGCCCTCAGTGTTTTTAAACTTAGTAATAACGTTCTCATACATCCTTATTGCAGCAGCCCTCAACTCGAGAGGCACTTTTATCTCTTCCAACCTATTCCAAAGGTTTTTTCTAGGAACCATGTCAAAAGCTTTTCTAAAGTCTACAAAGCAACAAAAATATTGGTTTTAGTATTGAGGAACTCCTGCAATGATCCTAAAGGTAAAAAGATGGTCCACATTTGAATGATATATCCTAAACCCGGCTTGGCCTTTAGCTCTTTTACCGTGACTTTCTAGCCAAAGGTTATTCTTCTTTTCAAAAATAATTCCATAAAGCTTGGATAAAATTGGGCTAATCATAATGGTCCTATAATTAGAGGGAATTTTTCTCTCCCTATTTTTAAAAATAGGAACAATGAGTCTTTGCGTCCAAGGTTTAGGGAAACCCTTCTTGACTGCTAAATTGAAGAGCTTGTGTATGTGAGGGATAAGGATTGGCCCTCCGATTTTAAAAATCTCAACTTGGTAGCCTTCAATGTCCTTAGCTTTCCCATTTGCAAGCCGCTTAACCCCGAACTTTATGTCATCTAAATAAAAAACTTCTTTCTTTGTAGGGACAATAGGAATGGTGTCCATGGCATTTTCCATTGAAGGGTAAGGAAATATTTCTTAATATGTTTTACTTTTCATTTTTTTTATGGGTTGGAAAATTTCTTAATATCTTTTACTTTTCATTGTTTTTACGGGTTATAAGTTTTTTTTAATATGTTCTATTTTTTATTGTTTAATGAATTTTTTTTATTAGTTATTTTCCCCTATATCTTAACAAAAAAAAAAGGAACGCTATTTTTTTTTGTGTTTAATATCAATTTGGAAAATAATTGTGATAACTTTTATACAATACAATCATAATATGGAGATCATGTATCCATGTATCTTCTATTAATTGAAACTACATGTTACAATTTTTATGGAGATCATGTATACATGTATCTTCTATTAATTGAAACCACATGTTACTAATGGAGATTGAGGATTAAATCTTAAATTCTCTTGCTATTTAGATTCATGAACAATTGTGACAGTACCCTACTTCTCCAAATTGGCGTGGCTTCTTCATGGTACCCAATGCCCATATTATTGACCTGAAAACATTTCTTATACACAATAAGATATGAGTGTATTGTCTTCACAGTGCTATTGGTCGCAGATCCGATGCAGAGTGTTGATGGGCCACAAGTTTCTTCTGCACAATATTAATCTATTTCTTCTACACAATGTTAATCAATTGCTCAGTACAATATTGACCGTAGGTTTCTTCTGCACAATATTAATCGATTTCTTCTACCCAGTATTAATCGGTTGCACAATACAGTAATGACCGTAGGTTTCTTCTGCATAGAATGTATTATTAATAATTTATTTTGATTGATTTTTAAATTCTAGTGTATGTTTGTAGTCTACCCATTGCGGTTTTTTAAGTTGATTTTCTTTATAACTTGTAATATAAGTTTGAAAAAATAATACAAAGTGGAATTTATCAAAATTTGATTTACTGAGACAAAAACATTTTAATTTTTTTTTATTTTACTCCCTTTAATTTTGTTGGATTACTCAGAGGGGGTAAATTAGTAATAGAGAAATTTAAACATTTTTAACCGTAAAATGCAAGTGTTATATGAACGTAGAATTTTCATCCAATAGTTGCAGAGTAAATAAACAATGAACAAATGAGCAATCATGCACATACATAGTACACTAGTGTTCTTACGTGGAAACCCAAAGCAAGAGAAAACCACATAATGATTTTTCTTATATGTATTTAAGAATTACATTCATTGGAAGCACCATATTCCTTTGTTTTCCAGCTGCAACTGGAAGGAGGCTCCAACCCCCTAGTTTCTCAGGCTACAACTTGAGGGAAGCTCCAACTCCCCAATTCTCTGGATACAACTAGAAGGAGGATACAATCCCCTATGTTCTCCGACTACAACCACTTGTCCTTGCCCCGTCCAACCACCCTGAAATATAAGTAAAATGATGGAACCACTGTCACACTATCACTCTGAGATATACTGCTGTAAACTTGTACCAATCAACCTGCACAAAACAACCTGTAACAGCATGTAACAAACAACCTGTAATCAACCTATACCATAAACAAGTGCATAAAACATGCACCAACCTGTACCTCAACCTATACCATCAATGAGTTCATCAACCATGCACCAAATATGTACCAATCATGCATCATATACACACATAAACTATGTATCATCAAGATGTACCAACATCATCAACTATACACCTCATGTATGTGTCAACTCATCAACTACTTGTCTCAACCATGTACCCAACATGTACCTCAACCAAAATCCCTCATCAATTTTGATGGCAACCCGCACTCCTCTGAGCACGATTGCTTCCTCAAGACCCTCTTTTTCTCGGCCCGAAGAGCTCCAAGACCCTTCTATTTCCCTATCGAGAAATCTGCACCCACAGTTCTTTCCATGCGACCCTCCTTCCTTGATTTATCAGAGGATCAGAACTTCGCGGCTTCGCGAATTCACTGTCTATCCTTGGGTCCTCAATTCCCCGAGACCCGATGGATCAGCCAATGCTGACTTTCTTCCTCCGCTATCGGGACTTCGCTCTATCACGTCTTCGCAACTCGCGACACCAACCGTTTAAGTTTCCAAACCCCGACACACAAGATGCCGAAACACCGAACCCGCGGTCTCGCTCCTTCGCGACTTCGCCACTCGCGTGACCAACCGACTCCTACCTCGACTCCCGATGCCCGAGACGCCGAAAGGCCGAGACTCGCGACCTCGCGTCCTCGTGACTTCGCCCTTCGCGAGATCAAACGACTCTTACCTCGACTCCCAAGGCCCGAGACGCCGAACCTCCGATGGTTTATGCCACCTGTCTTCCACTATCTCCTGTGGCTCACACTACTTCCGCACTTGTCGGGACTTCGCTTCTCGCCCTATCACGATTTCCCTTTCGAATATTTGGAGTCTCACCTCACGAACTCCTGATATGTCGATACATGAGTAGAATTCAACGCTCCTCGTGATCCCGATCAACGACTCCTGCCTCCTGATATTTTAGCCTCTCCACGCTCACACGGTAACTTATTTGCACCTTGGTGAGATCTGACGATTCACAGAACCTCGCGGATTTTCCACGGAGAATACCGACCGTCTATTGTTTCTTCTTGTGCAATCCACGGACAAGAAGGGTCTTTCCACGAGACTTGTTTGCCAACCTGCGACGTTCCCTTGCAACCCTTCCAGGCCCGATTTTTTCTTATACCACCCTTCGACGAACTCAAAGGCCTATCCTTCCTGAGCTTTTCCCATGACCTCTAGATCCTTCGAAAGAACTCTTTGCGCGCACTCCTTGCGAAAAATATTCAACAACGTCTAAGTGTTGAAGCTCTTCGACTCTGCGCACAGACCTGCAGCAGCAGTCTCAGTTCCTTTTGCTCAGAATCACAACTCTGAGACTTCGCTTGGCCTGCGCACTCCTTGCACGGCACTGTATCTCTGCACTTCTGAGAACTTAGAACAAAATTTATCTCTATTTGAACCCTTCCGTCAACGCACTCCTTGCGGACGATTCAACTGCACTCCTTGCAGGAATTATCTGGTTCAAGATAGAGAAACAATTGAAACTAACTCCTTGTTCTCACAGACTTCAATTTAACCATGAAATCACATACACAGCATATCAAAGAAAATGTATGACAGAAAGCAAACATCCATGAGCATAATATCAATACACAGAGAGACAACACAAACCATGAGATTGAATCAAAGTCTTCTTCTATTAATTCAATATCTTGTACATGGGTGTTCTTCATACAATTCTCTGCTTGCTCTTCTCTACTTGCTCATGTTTGATAATAATACAATAACACAATGAGGGTGTCTATATCCCATTTCCCTCTTGCGCTCTAAAACTATCAAATCTAGAATTAAATATTCTATCTACTTTCCATTAACTATATTAAATGCCTCATCTACCTACGGACGAGAGCTTAAAGGCTCAAGGTCCATTACAATGTACAAAGTGCGCTTCATTAAATCCACACATTAATGTTTGGCGCAACAAATATCAAGGTGTTTTCAAAATTTTTGCTGGCACTGTCCAGCTGTCTTCTGCTCCACACTGGCTCGCTTGATGTATGAGCGATGCTCCTGCATCATACTCCTCGGCTTGAAAAATTTCATGGGCTCCTGTCCATGAGCTCCTGCATGGTCTGTCCATTCTTTTGGATCACTGCTTCGCTTTCCCAGCTGGCATCTTCCACTGGATGATTCTTCCATTTGACCAGATACTCGAAGTATTCTTTTCTTCTAGTCTTCTTACCTACTCGCTTGTCCAGTATGCATTCCATCTGTTTCTTTTCTGCAACTGGCAATTGCTTCATCCACTGGACTACTGGCTCGTCAGTTCCATTCTCTGCTTCTCTAGCCTTATATGGATATAAGTCTGCGACATTGAATATCGGAGATATTCCGATGCCATCCGGCAACTCGATCTCATACACATTCTCTCCGAATTTCTTCAGGACTCTGCATGGTCCAATTTTCTTCATCTTCAACTTGTTGTATGTTCCCCTTGGGAACCTTTCCTTCCTCAAGTGTGCCAGAACCAGATCACCAACTTCAAACTGAAGTTGTCTCCGATGTTGATCTGCTCTGCGCTTATATTCCTTATTTGCATTCATCAGTCGCTGCTTCACCCTGCTGTGAAGTTATTTCATCGCCTCAGTGAACTCTTCTGCGCTAGCACTTCTAGTCGCAGTCTGCTCTGAATCCCTCAGTTCAGATACTCCCCTCGGTTGCATCCCATATACAACCTGAAATGGGCTTTTTCTTGTACTTCGATTCACTGAATCGTTGTATGCAAACTCTGCCTGTGGTAATACATGGTCCCAACTGCTATGGTGTTCTGTCACCAAGCTTCTAACCAAGTCTCCCAAACTTCTGTTGACCACTTCCATCTGTCCATCCGTCTGAGGATGATAAGCAGAACTAAACGCCAAGTTAGTTCCTAGATTCTTCCATAGCGTCCTCCAAAAATGGCCTATGAATTTAGTGTCCCTGTCCGAAACTATTCTTTTCAGCAATCCATGAAGTCGAATGACCTCCTTGAAAAACAAATTTGCGATGTGTGTCACATCACTGGTCTTCTGGCATGGAATTAAATGTGCCATCTTTGAAAACCTGTCCACTACCACAAAGATGGAATCAACACCCCTTTGTGTCCTCGACAAACCCAATACAAAATCCATGCTAATTGCTTCCCATGGCCTTTCTGGTATGGGCAATGGTTGATAAAAACCTGCATTATGCTTTCTTCCCTTCGAATGCTGGCAAATTCTGCATCTGTCAACAAATCTCTTGACCTCTGCTCGCATCCCTGGCCAAAAGTAAGACTCGCTCATCTTTGCAAAGGTTTTGTCTTGGCCAAAATGTCCTGCCAAGCCTCCACTGTGTTTCTCTTTCAACAAGTTCTCCCTCATGGAGCAATTCGGAATACACAGTTGATTGCCTCTGAACAACAATCCTTCCTGGATCATATAATCTATCCACGGACTCCGATCTCTGAGAACTGGATTCTCAGCTGCTTCATACGCTTCTGCAAAATCTACATCTCCTGCGTACATGTCTCTGAGATTTTCAAAACCCAATGTTTTGACTCTGAATTCCTACAGCAATAAACATTTCCTGCTCAAAGCATCAGCCACTTTGTTAGCAGTTCCTGAAATATTCTTAATCACAAATGTGAAATTCTACATATACTCTACCCATTTTGCATGTTTCTGATTCAACTTCTCCTGTTGACTCACAAACTGTAATGCATGATTATCACTATATAAAACAAATTCCTTTGGGATCAAGTAATGTCTCCACTTCTTCAGTGCCTGTATGATAGCATAAAATTCTTTATCATATGTGGAGTATTTCATCTTTGCTTCATCCAGCTTCTCACTAAAATATGCAACTGGCCTGTCCTCCTGACTCAAGACCGCTCCTATGGCGAATCAACTGGCATCACATTTCACCTGAAATGTCTTCTTGAAATCAGGCAACACCAACACTGGTCGTTCTATGATCTTCCGCTTCAACAGATTGAAGCTTTTCTCAGCCTCTGCTGTCCAATGAAAAGTCTTATGCCGCTTCTTCACCATATCCATCATTGCTGCGCTAATTCCACTGAAATTCCTGATGAACTTTCGGTAGAAACTAGCCAAACCATGAAAACTTCTCACCTCGAAAATATTTCTCGGTGATGGCCAATTCTTAATCACTTCCACCTTCTCTGGATCCATCTTCAACTCATTCGCTGAAATAACAAAACCCAAATAAATGAGTTCTGTCTTCATAAATGAGGACTTCTTCATATTGATCAATAGCTTCTCCTGCTATACCTTCCTCATCACAATGGCCAAATGTTTCAAATGTTCAGCCTCTGATTTATTGTAAATCAATATATCATCCAAGTACACAATGACAAATTTCCCAATAAATTCCCTCAGGACTTCATTCATCAGCCTCATAAAGGTACTTGGTGCATTTGTCAAGCCAAACGACATGACCATCCATTCGTACAAACCTTCGTTTGTTTTGAAGACTGTTTTCCATTCATCTCCTTCTCTCATGCGAATCTGGTGATACCCGCTCTTCAAATCAATTTTTGAAAAATATTTTGCCCCACTCAGGCAATCCATCAGATCATCCATTCTCGACAGTGGAAATCTGTACCTGATGGTTATCTTGTTGATCGCTCTCAAGTCGGTACACATCCTCCAGCCTCTGTCTTTCTTCGGAATGAGCATTGTTGGAACATCACATGGACTCAAGCTTTCCCTGACCAAACCTTTGTCCATCAAATCCTAGACCTGCTTCTTAACTTCCTCATTTTCCTGCGGCGTCAACTTGTACGCGGCTTTGTTTGGAAAACTGGCTCCTGGTATGAGGTCTATGTGTTGGCTTACACTCCTCATTGGAGGCAACGAATGAGGTAATTTGTCCACGATGATGTCAACAAACTCTTCCAGTAGTTCCTGAACCTCAACTGGCAAATCATCCACTCTTGTACTAGTCAGAACAATTCTCGGTTTCCTGACCACAAAGAATTGTGGATCTTCTTTCTTCTCCATCTCTGTGAGAAGTTCCTTCCCACTCATGAGAAGTATTGTGTTGCTTACTTCCGACTTCACCTCTTTATCCTTTATCGGAAGCAACATATGGGTTCTCCCATTTTTCTCTAGGGTATATGTGTTCATTCTCCCATCATGAACTACATTTCTGTCATATTGCCATGGTCTACCCAGCAATAAATGACATACATCCATGGGAATGACATCACACAAGATTTTATCGTTATACCCCCCTATCTTGAATTCAACTAAACACTGTTTAGTGACACTCACCTGATGTCCTTTCTGTAACCATGAAACTTTGTATGGACTCGGGTGATCAGTTGTCTCCAACTCCAGTTTTTCTACCATCTCGGTTGAAACGAGATTGTCCGTGCTTCCACTGTCCACAATGACCTTGCATACTTTGTCCTTAGTCTTGCAAGCTGTTCTGAACAGTCTGGTCCTTTGAACTGAGTTTTCCACCTCCTTCTCGGGTGTCAAAAGGACTTTATGCATCCCAAGCAATCTTCCGCCTTCTTCATCTTCAGACTCAGCATCACACTTCTGCGCTTCAGCGATGTGAGCTTCTCCGATGTCCTTCTTTTTATCTGGACACTCGAATGACTTGTGCCCATTCTTTCCACATGTAAAACATGTGATAACTCCCCCTCGGCCTCTTCCTCTACCTCTGGTAGGAGGAAAAGTATTTGCATCAGCATAATCTCCTCGCTGATCATTTTGCTGCCCTCTCTGTTCAATGTATGGTCCTTTTTGTGAGGTACCACCTCTTTCTACTCTACCCTGAGGTTTCTTCCATTCCTCCCTAGGCTTCTGGTATTTATCCTGGGCAACTGCTTTGCCTCTGGTCTGACTCTTGCCTCGCCCTCGCTGACCTTGCTTACGGCTCATCTTTTCTTCGGCTTTCAGAGCCATCTGATAAGCACCCTCAACTATTCGGATGGTAACCATGCTCAATTCATATTGAATGTCATATCTCAGACCATTCAGATATCTGGAAACCTTCTCATCATTGCTCTCCCGATGACCTACTCTGATGTTCAGTCGATAGAATTCCTCAGTGTATTCTTTTACTGTCATCAGTTTCTATCTCAGGTTCTGCATTCTCCTGAACAGAGTGATCTGATAATATCTTGGGATGAACTTCGCTTTCATCTTTGCGATCATTCGATCCCAACTTTTGATCTTCTTCTTGCCCTTACAACGTCTGTCAGCTTGTAGCTCGTCCCACCATAATGTTGCATGTCCTTTCAAGCGTGTGAAAACATGCTTGACCTTCTTGTCCTCTTCGATATCTTCATAATCGAAGTAAGTATCAAGAGCTCGGATTCAATCCAGTAACTCTTCCACATCCAGATTCCCTTCGTAAACTGGAATGTCCATCTTCGCCTTCGCACCCATTCTGTCGATAGCTTTAATCAACCGCTTGATTGATGCATCTTCTGCTGTGACCTCTTCTTCATGTCCAGCCTCCTCTTCAACTTCGAAATCACTAAGATCCCCTGCACCAACTCCGCGTCTCTGAGCTGTCTCCATCTCTTCAAGCCTTGCTCGGATATCTCTCATCTGTCTCTCCATTTCTGGATTTCCTGCAGGCCTACCTCTTCTTCGCACCTCCCTATCCTATGGATCAGGTGATTTCCTTTCTCTCCTCGATGGCATGGCGAATATTCTTCTCTTGCTACAGAAAGCAAAAGATATTCCCGCTCTGATACCACTTGATGGCAAACCGCACTCCTATGAGCACGACTGCTTCCTCAGGACCCTCTTTTTCTCGGCCCGAAGAGCTCCAAGACCCTTCTATTTCCCTATCAGGAAATCTACACCCACAGTTCTTTCCACGCGACCCTCCTTCCTTGATTTATCAGAGGATCGGAACTTCGCGGCTTCACGAATTCACTGTCTATCCTTGGGTCCTCAATTCCCCGAGACCCGATGTATCAGCCAATGATGACTTTCTTCCTCCGCTATCGGGACTTCGCTCTATCGCGTCTTCGCAACTCACGACACCAACCGTTCAAGTTTCCAAACCCTGACACATGAGATGCCGAAACAACGAACCCACGGTCTCGCTCCTTCGCGACTTCGCCACTCACATGACCAACTGACTCCTACCTCAAATCTTGATGCTTGATATGCCGAAAGGCCGAGACTCGCGACCTCGCTTCCTCGTGACTTCGCCCTTCGCGAGATCAAACAACTCTTACCTCGACTCCCGAGGCCCGAGACGCTGAACCTCCGATGGTTTATGCCACCTGTCTTCCACTATCTCCTATGGCTCACACTACTTCCGCACTTGTCGGGACTTCGCTTCTCGCCCTATCGCGATTTCCCTTTCGAAGATTTGGAGTCTCACCTCATGAACTCCCGATATGCCGATACATGAGTAGAATTCAACGCTCCTCATGATCCCGATCGACGACTCCTGCCTCCTGAGCTTTTAGCCTCTCCACGCTCACACGGTAACTTCTCTACACCTTGGTGAGATCTGACGATTCACAGAACCTCTCGGATTTTCCATGGAGAATACCGACCGTCTATCTTTTCTTCTTGTGCAATCCACGGACAAGAAGGGTCTTTCCACGAGACTTGTTCGCCAACCTGCGACGTTCCCTTGCAACCCTTCTAGGCCCGATTTTCACTTATACCGCCCTTCGATGAACTCAAAGGCCTATCCTTCCTGAGCTTTTCCCACAACCTCTAGATCCTTCAAAAGAACTCTTTGCGCGCACTCCTTGCGGAAAATCTTCAACAACATCTAAGTGTTGAAGCTCTTCGACTCTGTGCACAGACCTGCAGCAGCAGTCTCAGTTCCTTTTTCTCAGAATCGCAACTCTGAGACTTCGCTTGGCCTGTGCACACCTTGCACGGCACTGTATCTCTGCACTTCTGAGAACTTAGAACAAAAGTTATCTCTATTTGAACCCTTCCGTCAATGCACTCCTTGTGGACGATTCAACTGCACTCCTTGCAGGAATTATCTGGTTTAAGATAGAGAAACAATTGAAACTAACTCCTTGTTCTCACAGACTTCAATTTAACCATGAAATCACATACACAGCATATCAAAGCAAATATATGACAGAAAGCAAACATCCATGAGCATAATATCAATACACAGAGAGACAACACAAACATGAGATTGAATCAAAGTCTTCTTCTATTAATTCAATATCTTGTACATGGGTGTTCTTCATACAATTCTCTACTTTCTCTTTGCTACTTGCTCCTGTTTGATAATAATACAATAACACAATGAGGGTGTCTATATCCCGTTTCCCTCTTGCGCTCTAAAACTATCAAATCTAGAATTAAATATTCTATCTACTTTCCATTAACTATCTTAAATGCCTCATCTACCTAAGGACGAGAGCTTAAAGGCTCAAGGTCCATTACAATGTACAAAGTGCGCTTCATTAAATCCACACATTAATGTTTGGCGCAACAAATATCAAGGTGTTTTCAAAATTTGTGCTGGCGTTGTCCAGCTGGCTTCCACTCCACGTTGGCTCGCTTGATGTATGAGCGATGCTCCTGCATCAAATTTCATCATCCAAATATGATTTGTAACTCTGTAATATACCTGGTGTATATGATCACATACCTGCAAGCCTTCCTTAACCTTAACAACATGAGACTAACATTTTCATCAAACTTTACTTTAGTCTCACATGACTAATTTTGGATTAGTCAACGACCCTAACTTGAAATAATCATAACTATGTACCTATAATGAATAAAGATCTAAAAATAGTACACAATATTCATCAGTGTATTTTGTGGAATTCCTCCAGGTTTTACTACTTGGCACCTCTCAGAAAATAATTTATAGCAAAAATGGCATACCTTGTTGAATTATGGCTTATTCTAGAGAGCGAGATTGTAGAGCGTGCCCCTCATGGAAAATTTGTTGTATGGATCTAAAAATGGTACATCAAATACTATAGACTGTACTATAACCAATACATTTTGTCTTACTGAATTTGGATATGTTATGAAGAAGTTATGATGTTTTTACTCGAAACACCTGTTTTACACTAGTTTCAGGACTAGCCACAAACCCTATTTTCCACAAAGTGTAACTCCAAAAATACAACGACCCACAAGATGAAATTTTTATCACAGCTACTTGAATATGTTTCCTCAATGACTTACATATTTCACGGTCTTAATCATTCTATAAAAAAAATTATTGCGAAAATGGTGAGATGACCGATAAATAACATACCTTAGAAAACATCATCAAAAGAATTTATCCTCCCTTGAATTTTGACCTTCTTTACTTCACCTTCCCTCTGAAATTCATCTTAGATATCCTTTGGTTACCTTAGTCACTTATAGATATACAATATGCTCAAGTGTGATTAAAATGAGAGACCATTTCCTCTTATTTATACTTTTATGTAGCTTCCTCAAGGGGTTACCTTCTAACCATCTTAAACCACTTTCCTTATTTTAGAGCTAACCCACTTCTAACCATTTGTCCACTTAGTAATTTCTCCATTAACTTTATTATTTAAATTATTTATTTTGTATCCAATTTGACTTATAGTACACTCATCACTTCACTTTATTATTTAAATAATTTCTTCTTTGCAACCACTTTTACTACTTTGACCCTTTGGGGCTTCTAGATGACTCATGAGGGTTCTCCAACTTCACATGGCAATAACTCTGTAACCGTGAGGATTTATGTGACGTTCCACATACCACCAGAAATGGCATGACATGTACTATTCATATAGAATAGTCTTATTTAAATAATTTCTTCTTTGAAACCACTTTGACTAATTTGAATTTTTGGGGCTTCTAGATGACTCATGAGGGTTCTCCAACTTCACATGGCCATAACTCTCTAACAATGAGGAGTTATGTGACGTTCCACATACCCTCGAAAATGGAATGACATTTAATATCCATATAGAATAGTATTACCTTCAAATATTAGGTCCATTACCCAAACCTTTTTTCTACCAGAATTCTCTACTAGACTTTCTTCAAGGGTTGGCATCAATGAAAACCAACCAAAATAATCAACAATATCCACCTTTGGCATTGATAGAAACACTCTGATGCAATACTGAAGTCATATCACTCATTCTCCCCCTGTGACCATCGCTCCCCATGGAACCGTGCCTCTGTGATCTTTCTCCAAGCATTTACCTTTGCATCTGATAAATATCTCCCCCTTTGTCATCAATGAAAAAGTATCTTTCCATCTGGGGCTACTCCCCCCGAATGAAATCTTCCTGAAACTGATCTCCCAACCTAAAACGTCCTCTTTATGGTTCTTCCTTGTGTAAATATATGTTAAGAACCAAAGACTGAATACAAAATATCTCAATATATCCAAAGATATCTAAATACAAAAGCACCACAATAGATATAGAAGAACAATATGCAAAATTTATCTTATTACTATCAAACCCTTAGGGTAGAGAAATACCATACAATGGATCTTATTATGGAAGATATCCTCTCTTGTTCACTTGCCTCTTCAAGGGGGCATCCTCCTATTGATATACCGCTCCAAATACAATACTCTCTTCCATAATAAGATCCATTGTATGGTGTTTCCCTACCCTAAGGGTTTGATAGTAATAAGAGAGATTTTGCATATTGTTCTTCTATATCTATTGTGGTTCTTTTGTATTCAGATATCTTTGGATATATTGAGATATTTTTCATTCAATCTTTGGTTCTTAACAATTGGTATCAAATCACTTTCCTTGGTAGACATTGTGGGCAAATATTTTTTATTTTTGCAGATTTTGTTTTTCAGAGAAGAAAAAAGAGGGCCGCGACATTCCAGACATTTTCGGTATATTTTTGTGAAATGTTTGCAGAAACAGGTTGTAGATCTGAGTTCCTCTCATAAAACCACCCAATTTGAAAAACAAAACCATTCGAAACGGAGTTTGGGAAGTCAAGATATTGAAGTTTTAAAATCTCCACTTTTTCAGGGTTTTTTTCCATGGACGGCGGCGCGATTTATTTATTTATTTACTTCTGTAGCAGCTGGAGGACAAATTTTCCCAAACAAATTACAGATCTGATTTCCTCTCCCAATTTCAAAAAAACAATCAGCCGAAAAGGAGTCCAGGAAGTGAAGTTATGAGCATTTTAAATTCATCAGTTTTTTAGGGTTTTTCCAGAAAAAACCGTGATTTTTTGCCGTAACTTATTGTTCTATTTTTTAGGTTTTTTCGTGACGTTTGCAGGACCAAAGATTGCATAGGGTGCTCAGATGGCTATTTCCTCTCAAACACTCAAATAAATTCTTGAATCATTCAAATTGCAATTGTATGACACATTGAATGACAAATTTGATGCCTTTGGAGATGGCTTCAATGATAGTTTTCGTAGTATTCAAGATTCATTGGATAGCATGCAAGAGAGATTTCTTATGGCAGACATCTAGGATGAGAATAATCAAGAAATATATTCTTGGTATGATATCGATGTTGATTGCAATGATTAGTATATGGATAGTTGTCATTTCTGGGATGACAACCACTTCCATATTTTATTTGATGACTCTACTCCACCTTTTGTAGAGAACATCAATGTCTCACATCAGGAGCTAGTTACCAGCATCCAGCCTGCATATTCTACAATGGAATTGTTCCTTCCAGATTCATGTTTGATCATCTCCCACTATGTGGATTGATATTCTTATTTGGATCCACATGATAGGTGTCAGTATTGGGAGCATCATTTTCAGTTGGTTATTGGGTGCCGATATCTTCCATGTGGGGTTCACATGAGAAATTGGACATGGGACCCTGGTTTACAATGGCGGTTGGACTACTTCAACATGGTGGCTACCATTTCTCAATGAGACCCTGGTTCTCTAGTCTACTTCAGTACTATGGTCCACACTTATCCATGGGACCCTGGTATATGGTTGTATATCAAGCGTTGATGACAACGCTTTCATAAGGGGGATAGAATGTAAGGTAGCTAGAGAGGTAGTGGGGGGGTCCAGAGGGCCCATAGTGATAATAGTGGAGACCATTCAATGTAAGGTGGACCAGGTCCACTATATTATTAAATAAGGCCAACTATGGTAGTTATATATAATAAATGAGTAGTTAGATATAATAAATGTAAGAGGACTTCTTAGAAGGTTCTACTTCTAGAAAATTCCTCCTCTAGAATATTCTTAGGTGGTGGTAGAACTATATAAAGGGGTTCAAACAATGTAATGGGATATGAAGAGAAGTATTGTATTTGGAGCGGTATCTCAATATGAGGATGCCCCCTCGAAGAGGCAAGTGAACAGGAGAGGATCCCTTCCATAATAAGATCCATTATACGGTGTTGCCCTACCTCAAGGGTTTGATAGTAATAAATGAGATTTTGCATATTGTTCTTGTATATCTGTTGTGGTGTTTCTGTATTCAGTCTTTGGTTCTTTGTTCTTGCTCTGATACCAATTGTTAAGAACCAAATAATTGCATACATAAATACCACAAATATTCAGAGAACAATATAGAAAACCACAACTTTATTATAGAAACCCTTGAGGTAGGGAAACACCATACAATGGATCCTATTATGGAAGGGATCTTCTCCTGTTCACTTGCCTCTTCGAGGGGGCATCCTCCTATTGAGATACCGCTCCAAATACAATAATTCTCTTCATGTCCCATTACATTGCTTGAACCCCTTTATATAGTGCTACCATCACCTAAGAACATTCTAGAGGAGGAATCTTTTAGAAGTAGAACCTTCTAAGAATTCATATTAAATTTATTATATCTAACTACCCATTTATTATATCTAACTACCATAGTGGGCCTTATTTAATAATATAGTGGACCTAGTCCACCTTACATTGAATGGTCTCCACTATTATCACTATGGGCCCTCTAGACCCCCCCACTACCTCTCTAGCTACCTTACAATATAAGACATATAAGATAAGCATTCAAAAGCATTCATTTTAGAGTAGAAATTACTCTGACTCTCTGGAAAAGATACCCAAAGGCTTTCCTTGGAAGCAGTTTTGTATAAAGTGACACTTTATTGGAATGTTCTTCGTCTTGGAGTGCATCACCGAGTTCTTTGAGATATTTATGGTGCTTGTATTATCACAATAGATTGGAGTGGGTTCATCATACTTAGCCTGTATATCTGTCAAATTTTGTTTCATCCATAGAACTTGAGTACAACATCCTGTTGTTGCAATATACCCTTCTTTGGTTGTAGATAAAGATACTGATGATTGTTTCTTTCTTAGCCAAGATATTAAAGACTCACCCAAGTAGAATGCTACTCCACTAGTGCTTCGTCGGTCACCAATGCAACCTTCTCAATCTACATTTGTGTAGGAAATAAGTGATAGATCCTTTCCTTTTGGATATCATAATCCAAACTCTTATGTTCCTTTGAGATATCTGAAAATCATCTTCATTGCTAATGCATGTGATTCCTTTGGTGCTGCTTGAAATTGCGACACCTGTCCAACATCCTGCATTACATATGGTCTGGATGTTGTCACATATAGTAAGATACAAATAATTAACTTGTATTTCCTCTAGTCTGTAGACTTCGAATGATCATCTTTTCTCAACTTGCAATCGGTTTGCATAGGAGTGGTAACTGGTTTGCAATATTTCATTCCGAACCTCTTTAACATTTCTCTGATATACTTAGTTTGATAAATAAAAATTTCTTAGTTTCTTTGATGTTACTATCTGGAGACCTAGAAAGAAGGACAGTTCTCCAAGTAATGACATTTCAAATTCATTCTGCATATCCTTTGCAAATTTCTGGCTCAATATGTCATCATTACTTCCAAAAATAATATCATCAACTTAAACTTCAATTAATAAAATACTATCTTGAGTTACTTTGATGTAGAGGTTGTTGTCTGCACATCATTTTTTGAACCCTACCTGTTGTAGATATTTATCCAATCTAGAGTACCATGCTCTAGGAGCCTGTTTTAGACCATACAAGGCCTTCTTCAATTTGCACACGTAATCTACGTTCTCTGACAACTAAAATCCTTATGGTTGTTTGATGTAGACTTCTTCTTCAATTTACCCATTCAGAAAAGATGATTTCACATCCATCTGATACACTTTAATATTATTCGAGCATGCATAAGCTAAAAGCAATCAGATTGCTTCCATTCTGGAAACTGGGGCAAATGACTCTTCAAAGTCGATTCCTTCAATCTGTACGTATCCTTTACATACCAATATAGCTTTGTTCATTGTAACATGTCCATCTTCATTCAATTTATTTCTAAAAACCCACTTTGTGCCAATCACATTCTTATTCTTTGGGCTTGGAACCAATTCCCAAGTTTCATTCTTCTTTATTTGATCCAATTCTTCATCCATGGCTTTATTCCAAAATTCAACCTTGCTGGCCTCTTCAAAACTATTTGGTTCAATCGTAGATAAGAGTGATAGGTGAATGTGTTCTAGTGAACAAATTCTTCTTCTAGTCTCAACTCCCTCATCCTTGTTTCCGATAATCTGATATGAAGGATGATTCTTTTGTACTCATTTTCTAGGTGTATTTGGAGGAACTTGTTGAACTTGCTCTTCTACTTCTACCTGATCTTCTTCATCTTCCTCTTCTACCTCTTCTACTTCTTATTCATCATTTGCTTCTTCTTTGTAAAGTTGTTCCACTGATTCATTTTCTTCTTCCTTTGATTATCGTTCACCTTTTTCATCAATTGTTACATTGATTCTTTCCACAACTTTGTTCAATCTCAGATTGTAACACTTGTATTCTTTCCTTGTACTTAAGTAACCAACAAGTACTCCTTTTTCCACATGAGAGTCAAACTTTCCCATTCTTCCATATTCTCTTTTAATGTAGCATTTTCTTCCAAATATTCTGAAGTGATTCACATTTTCTTATCTTCCTTTCCATAGATCGTAGGGAGTTTTGTCACATTTTCTTGTCTTCGCGTTTTATTCTGAAGGGAGTTGTTTCTGAGCATTAATCTGTTTTGAATGTGAACTATTGTATGCATTGTATGTGTCCAAAAAATATCTATCAATTTGGAATCCATTAGCATTTTTCGAGCCATTTCCTGTGTAATTAACGTCCATAATATTCCTTTGTCTCTGAACCACTCTCTGAACCAATCTATGAATCTATGCTCTCGTCCACTATCATATATCTGTCCAAACCTTCTAATTGTTCTTACAAATCCATATATGTCCATACTTTCCAAGACTCTACTGCACAGTTGTCCATAATGCTTACCCATTTA
The DNA here is from genome assembly GCA_009831015.1 of Picea engelmannii. Classification (NCBI taxonomy): domain Eukaryota; kingdom Viridiplantae; phylum Streptophyta; class Pinopsida; order Pinales; family Pinaceae; genus Picea; species Picea engelmannii. The sequence continues at coordinate 258,546 of ML777973.1, forward strand.
TTACTATACTATTGTGAAGTATTCACTACTACAACTATCAAATTGTACTTCTATTAACTGACTGCTCTGGATCTGTCTACTCAAAATCTATAGGCTTCTCGAAGGATGGTTCTTTGGTCTGTCATAGTTATCAAATAGACTCCCCCTGTCTAATATTCATTTTACTTGCGAGTCTCTAATCCGTATGGCTCATAACAATTCCTTCTTTGATGTGTATTAATCATCATGTTCATTGGTAGATTCATCATCTCTATGAGCTATGACTTCTTTCTTTCTGTCTGTGGATTCATCTTTCACTACAATGCCTGAAAGTACAATCTCTTGAACCTGTTCCTTATTTACATGTCCTTCTTTTATTTCAATTATTTTCCAAACCTTTAAGTATCTAACATCTTTCTTTTTCTTTGTAGAATTTTCTTCATCTCATTTTATTGCCAATCTTGTGATCTTTGGGAACTGGTCTTTTTTCACCTTTTCTTTGTGTTTTATTATCCATACTTTCTTATATCTTATATCAATGTTCTCTTTCATAGAAGTATCGATCATTCTTCTACAATCACTAGCTATGTGTCCATAGTTATGACATTTGTAACATTCAATGTTACGTGGGGCCATATAGGCATTTATTGTATGACCATTTTTATAATCCCTGCAATCTGCAACCTTATGTCCAAAATTAGTACAATAAAAACAATGAACATAAAAGAAATATCCATACCTTGGAGTGAATGATCATCTTTGTAGTGTAGTCCTTCTGAATTTCTGCCTTGACTGATCATGATCATGATTGAAGCTTCTTTGTGGCTTGAACATGGATGGTCTTCTTGAATATGTATGTTTAATAGTTTTCTTAGATTTTGGTTGACCATAATTCCTTCCTTTGAGTACTTCTCCATAACTCTTTCTATTTTCTTCATTCTACTTTTCTAACAACCTAGAGTGCTTCTATTCATTCTCTATAGCTGATGTGAATGTTTCTGTCTCTTCAACGTTCTTGTTGCTAAAGGATTAGAGCTTAGCCCCTAGAATTTCCAAAGTTTTTGTGTGACCAAGGCCTAGGAACCCTGCACTATTATGAAAGAAGCTATCTCTTTCAACCTCAGGACTTCGAGACTTATGATTCCACAACCGTCGAAAATAGTCGAAGACCGATGTCGCAAATCAATGAGGGTCATCAATTTGGGGATTCAGTATGGATCTCTCTCAATCGTTAGATCGGATGAAGGAAGGGAAGCGTTAAGCACTTCGGTGAAGTTCTAATTCGGGAGAATGGGAGTAGTCTAGCGTCAAAACTCCTGAATGTCGGAGTCGTGAAGTAAATATGGACCATTGAAAAGGGAGGGACACGTGTCCATAGATCAATGATCATTCGGGAGTCTGGGTATTCAGTGATATAGGGATGTGCTAATCTCCCCGAAGCTCTATAAGCCAAAGTAAATCTTGGCTGTAGATGCTAGGTGCATGTGGAGATAGATTCAGCATGGTCCGGAGGGAAATACAGGAGATACATGCTAAAATATTGAATTTCAAACTATCGAAGTGACGTGGACCATCGATCTTCGGATCCTTTGAGATCCCTCATAGTTGTCGATCTAAGGAACTACCCTCAGTTAATCAACTGATCGGGAATGCATTGTGGAGCGGCACGTGGTCCTAATCATCCACTATCAAAGGGTTGTCCGTTGAACTAGGATCATTGGATGAAAGGGTACGTGGCAACCAATCCCATGGTCCAGAGACTTCGTACTCTCGAGGAATTTGGCCAAGGTTTTTCAAGGTGTAAAAACCACCGAAGTCGCGAACGCCGAAATAAATCTAAGTCATTGATAGGAAGAGGATGCATGGTGCTAGATTTGAGAGTCTGGAGACTTGTATCTTTGGGGGATTTTCGTCGAGAGGATTTGGTAAGATCTGAAGCCCAGAGCCACTAAGTAATGGGGACCATGGATCTATGGATCGACATGGGTAAATCCAAACCATATGATGGGGATTGGCGTGGCTCACTAATGTCATTCCGGGTGACATGGACCCGCAACCAAGCTTCCACATGTCACCCAAATTTGGCCAATTCACAAACCCTTTATGACTATTAAATCATGACACGTGTCACCCCTTGACCCTTGCCACATGTCAGATTTTGGTTCGTGCTTGCCTGACCGACATGGCTGATGACGTGTCTGGAACTCCAAGAGTCTAGATGATTTTAGGAGTTTGAAAGATTGAACATAGTATATCTAAGGAGGTTACAATGGGGATAATCGAATATTGAATGCCGAAAGTCCAACAATGATCATCGATCGCTGAAATGCCAAAATCATGGAACGAATGTCATCGAACGTCGATCGTCGAAGCGATAAGCCAGGTGGAGATATTTCGAGACTTCAGGGGTTAGGAAAAAGGAGGGTTCCGCATTGAATACCCAAGCCCCCTTTTTAACCATATATCGTAATGGAGGAGGTGAACCATTGTTTCCCTCTGTTGTTCGGCGATTTGGGAATTCCACAACACCATTGGAAATCCTGAAGTCTGGGAGTCCCAAAGTGCCGAAAACATCGCTATGCAGACTCTTAGCTCCCATTTTTCAACCCAAGGTCACGAGGAGGACCTCTCTATATGGTTTAAGCATGTAGTGGGAGGTGTAAATTTTGGAGGAGAAGAATAAGAGGATTCTTCTTAGTAAGGGGACAAATATGAACCAAGGAAACGTGAAAATTTGATGCCCCATCCCTAGAAAGGGTATTTATGGGTTGGGTGTGTTACAAATTGGTATCTGAGAATGACAACAATACTTGCCCTGCTTGGTCTCATGCATGAGTCACATAGAAAAAAAACATTATTAGAGAACTTATGGGGTAACACCTTGCCTTACCTCCTTCTATAAGAAACTTGTTTGAACCTCTACTCAAGAGTGGAATGAAACCTTCTATTGTTAATAGATGTTTTGGAATTCTTCACTATAGGTTGCTAATGTTTCCAAATAAAGAAGTTGACTTCACTTTGAAATGATGTGTGTTGTTCAGAAATTGGTATATTAATAACTAACAAAAAACATTCTATCAGCACTCAAGTAGTCAGTGAACAACAGGAGATCTACAATTTAATGTATGGTGACACATCAGGATTTGGGGGAGATCTCCCACAATAGAGAGGAAGAATATGATTAAAGAGGGTGGTGGAAACCCCTCCAAATTTGGTCGAAACTGTAAGAAGTCTCATGGAAGAATTACAGAGTTATAAGGCTGACAATGAAAGGATGATAAAGGAGCAGGAAAATTAGACTGAAATTAATGCATTCCTACTACAAAGTCTATCAGATATACAAAGAAAACTGCAAAATGGTCTAGCTACCAGTCATGTGGATAGGCATCATACTAAGAAAACTCCAAGTCCACCTGAGATACAAAAGCATGGTCCTCAAAGTGGCCACACCAGGAGGAGCACCTAAAATAATGCCCAACATGGAGCCAAGAGAAATTCAATGGAGGATTTATCTGGTGAGGACACTGACAACTCCAAGGAATCTTCTAGTGGCAAAACTAGTTCCCATTCTTAGACAAGAGGAAATAAGAGGAAACATTCCAAGAGTCGTGACCCTGAAGAATTCAAGAAATCCAAACCACCCACCTTTGATGGAGAGATTAAGAAGGGGGAAGAAGAAGAAGTTTGGATACTCGACTTGAAGAAGTACTTCAGAGTCAATGACTACTCTGAAAACTTAAAGGCTCAGATAGCCATTTTCAACCTGAATGGGAAGGATTCCATTTGGTGGGAGGACCTTAGGAATGTGACAGGAGTCCATGAGAAAGAATTGTCATCGAAACAATTTGAGAAATAATTCAAGAAGAAGTACCCATCAGAAAATTAGTTTGATGGAAAGACTAAGTAATTCTATGAACTCAAGCTAGGAAAACTCACCATAGATGAGTACATCAACAAATTTCTCGAACTGATGAGGTATGTTCCCTACATAAAGGATGAAAAGGTAATGATGCAACAATTTATTAGTGGATTACCTCAGTCCTACAGGGACATAATTTAGTTTGATGATCCAAAGACCTTAGAAGATACTGTTCAAAAAGAAAGGTATTTCTATGAGCAATTCAAGAGTAAGACAAAACCCCATGAAGACTAGAAGAAGAAAAAAAAAATAGGATTCAAGAATAATGGGTTTAAAACCTTGATATTTAAGAACCCTGGTAAGAGATCTAGGATGAGCCTTCCTTCCAGAAGTGTGTATCAACAAAATTTTCCACCCTGGAGTGGGAATAAACCATTCAGAACAACTCCAAGTAAGATTGATAACATAAAGAGAGAACCCTTGAAATGTTGGGGTTGTGGAGAGGAATATTTGTTGAGGTACTGTCTGCATAGGAAACAAAACAATGGAAGGGTCTACAACATCCAAGAGGCTACCACAATCAATGATGTGTCTAGGAGCCTCCCACAAATTTATGCAGCCTTGGATAATAGGCAAGCTAACCACCAAGCTTCAGTGGTGGAGATGGAAGGTACGATTTCCAACCATCTTGTTTCCATTTTAATTGACCCTGGTTGTAATTTGAGTTATGTTTCCCCTCAAATTGTTGAGAAACGTAAATTGAAACAAGTTAAACATGTTAAATCATGGTTTGTACAACTAGCCACTAGAACCAAAAGAAAAGTAACAGAGGTCATACCATCATGCCAATTTGTCATGGGTGGGTTGCCCACCCAAGCGAACCTAAAAATACTTCCTCAAGGATCTTATGACCTTTTGATTGGCATGGACTGGTTGTCTTCCCACAAAACCAATTTGGATTGTTATAGTAAAAATTTGGAATGTGAAAATGAAGAAGGAAGAAGGGTAACCCTACAAGGGATTCAAAAGCCTGTCTCAGTGAGACAAATATCATCCCTCCAAGTGAAGAAGTGTTTCAGAAAGGGATGTCCCTTGTATGCAATACAAGTACTAAACTATGTTGAGAATGAAAAACCTAACCTAGAGGACCATACCATATTGAGAGAATATAAAGATGTATTCTCAAAAGATTTGTCAGGTCTATCTCCAAGAAGGAGTATTGATTTTCAATAGAACTTGCACCAGGAGCAGTGCTAATGTCTAGAAAACCATATAGAATGAGTATACCAAAGCTAGTTGAGCTCAAATTACAACTGAAGGAGATGTGGGACAAAGGCTACATTTGACCTAGTGTGTCCCCATGGGGAGGACCGGCCTTGTTTGTCAAAAATAAAGATGGAACACTTAGATTATGCAAAGATTATAGACAACTCAATAAGATGACCATCGAGAATAAGTATCCCTTGCCAATAATTAATGACTTGTTTGACCAATTAAGGGGTGATACCATCTTCTCCAAGATTGACTTGAGGTTTGGATACCATCAGGTCCAAATTAAATATGAAGACATCCACAAGACAACCTTTAAGACAAGATATGGTAACTATTAATTTGTGGTGGTGCCATTTGGGCTTACCAATGCACTAGCCACTTTTATGTTCTTAATGAAAAATGTATTCAGAAAGTTATTCGATAGGTTTGTGTTGGTTTTCATTGATGATATCCTAATCTATTCCAAGAATAAGGAAGATCATGAAGAACATCTCAAGTTAGTACTCCAAGTTCTAAGAGAACATCAACTCTATGCTAATCTTAATAAGTGTGAATTTTTCCATAAACAAGTCCATTACTTAGGCCATGTTATTTCTGAGGAAGGAGTGGAAGTTGATCCTGACAAGATTAAAGCCATCATGGATTTGCCTGCCCCAAAGGATGTATCTGATATCAAATCCTTTATGGGCCTGACAGGATACTATAGGATATTCATAAGAGGATTCTACAAGATTTTTTGCCCAATCACCTCCCTTCAGAAAAAGGGGGTTAAATTCATTTGGACATCAAAATGTGAAGAAATATTTCAAGAGCTAAAATACCTTCTAACCAATGTGCCTATACTGAAGATTTAATATCCAAACAAAGACTTCCTTGTGTGTACAAATGCTTTCAAGGAAGGGCTCAGAGGAATCCTTATGCAAGAAGGACATGTGATCTGTTACGAATCCAGAAAATTGAATGAGGATGAAGTCAATTATGTGACCCATGATATGGAATTGGTTGCCATAGTGAATTCTTTAAAAATGTGGAGACATTACCTCTTAGGTAGGATATTTGTACTTATGACAAACCATAGGGGATTGAGGTATTTATTTGACCAACCAAAACTCAATGTGAGACAAGCTAGGTGGATGGCTCTCCTTAGTGATTTTGATTTTGAAATCAAACATATCAAAGGAAAGGAGAATAGGGTGGTTGATGCCCTTAGTATAAGTATGAAAGTAGTTCACTTGGAATATGTAAGAGTCAGTGAATCAGACATCAATGAGAGGGTCAAAACTGCAAAAGAAACAAATTCATTTTTCTAGACCATGACATCATACTGTTACAGTGAAATCCCCTTGCGGACAAGTGGATTATCTCTTGGATACTAGACCCCTATGACCAAGACAGAAAATGTTATTGTGGACACTGACATTCATTTTAGATATAAATAAGATAATGTATGAAGAGGAAGAAGAAAAGTGTACTTTTTTAATGGCATTTGTCCTCGCATAGTCCAAGTTGAGCTTCGATCCTAAGATCCTCAATAAGTCCTATAGAATAAGAAAATATACAACAAACTTCCTATTCTACTGAGATTAGCTCAAAAACAGATCTATCTACTAGAGACAAGTTCATGAAATGTACACAACATTTAAAGGAAACAGGCCAAGCATAGATTTATATTAATGAGAACAAAGTGGTGCTTAAAACCATGGATGTAGTGCAACAACTTCACCAAGCTCCCTTTGTCCAGACCCTTTCTCAAATAATGCACACGGAATGATGATGCTTCAATGATATCTCCCTTATGAGATCATAAGTTTGATGCTTCACAATGTCTCCCCTTTAACCATGAAGAGGCCTCCTTATATAGTCTTGGAGAGGCCTAACCACTTAATATATCCTTGGGATAAGTTAAGGATTATTCACCTTTAGTTGTGGATCTTCCCTAAGTTTGAGCCTTGAACTCAGATCTGAACCCAACCAACTCCAGATATGAAGGGATTCTTCCCTGATTTCTCTCAACAATCCAAAGATTTACTCAAAAAAGGCCAACGCTCCCTTAGAATGAGGCACGAAGCATTGGAACGCTCCCCCAAAGGAGGTCATAGAGCGTTGGCACTCCCTGACAATGTATAGGGGAGTGCTTCCTTCCAAAATTGATTTTTTAGTGGTTTTCTCATCGAAAAATGTGATTAATGAATTTTGGTTGTTGATGATTGCAGGTAACTTCTGCAATAATCATGATCGAGTGGAAAGAAAGAGAGCACGAGCTTGATGATGTGGCCACCTTGCAAATTCCCCGAGCACGGGCTGCATTGAGGAATTGCGGCCTCCTCAAGTTCTTCAAAATGCAAAAAATGAAGAAAGAGATTCTTCTTCTTGAGCATATGATCGGGCTATGGAATGTCACAGAACAGGGGTTCCAAATTGGAACGCAACTTCTCACCATCGAGTTGGAAGATGTATACTTCCTGATCAACCTTTCGAAAAGAGGGGCTCCTGTAGTTTTATCCAGACAAAGGGCACATCCTGTTCCTGTGGATGAGTACCTGGCAAACCATTGTGTCCCAGGAGCGAGACTAGTGGGAGGCAGAATCACAATCAAAGATATCAGGGACTTACCTCTTCGGTCCATTCTGTTTCCCATTATGAGTATAGCAGGAAGTACCAGTGTGCACCTAGTTTCAAGATCACAGGTGGCCTATGGTTTACAATTTCTAGAGCCAACATTGTTTAACTGGAGTGCAGGGTTCCTTCAAAATGTGAAGGAGCAGATTACAAGATGCAGAGCAGGGCAATAGAAGCAGTTCGGGTATGGTTCATTCTTGGTTTCATTCTTCTTAGAACACATTCCTCTGATGCAAGCTCAAATTTCATTAGTAGTACAACCAGTGGGAGAACCACGTATGGATCGATGGACTAAATTGTCTCTGAGACTAGGCTCAGATTCAAAATTCAAATTCACTGGTGATTTATTTGCTTGGCTAGGATGCCAATTGATTGTGATAGAATATTTTCCATACGCTGGGGTGGATTTCCGGGGAAGCATGGACCTGGTCCTTCCATATGGGATGGACTAGGATGTGTCAGGTAAGAAACCAAAATATCTTGTCAAGTGTGTTTTTTGATTTTAAACTTATATTATTTTTTTGGGGTACATAGGAAAGTTTCTAACGGATGTATCATTTCATCATGCAGACAAGGGAGCAACACTTCCAGCATAGATACTGACATTGGGGCACCGCGGGGATGCTCAAGTAGTATTAGTATCAGGGGGTCTCCAAGAGGTGGAGACAAACCTCCATGGTCTTATGATGGGTATTCCTCCCCTTGAGAGGGAGAACGTACCTTTTCACTTGCAGAGACACACAGTGAGAGTTCCTGAAAGTATTAACTCTTTACTGAGATGAGTAGCTCCTGCGGTGATGTGCTACTCAGAGCACAATGTGATGCGGGAGGACTAGGACCTCACTAATGATCTTTTTGTATAGTCTTTATGATGATGTTATGGGCACGAGGACCCAACATTTTTCCCTTTTATGTACCTTTTTTTGATGTAATCAAACATTTTCAGTCACGCCATATATATATACATTTCGGAGATTTTACAGTGCCAAATGATTTGCAAATAATGATGTATTTTATGTGATGTGTTTTAATTTACATGATGATATGTGATGTAATTTATTTCCTTTATGAAAAATTATCTATGTGCGATATACCTGTCCATGATGTAATTAGCTAACGAATACGAAATGGTATTGAGTTCTCTTGGTATGTGTCTATATTCGATAAAATCAAACAGTCGTTCAGGACGACGAACCCATAAGTGGAGACGTAGTAGGATAGGACTGTGAATAGCGTAGATTCGATTAATTTGACAGACCATGAGTTGGGAGTCTAGGTTGACGATCATGCAAGAAATGCTTAGGGAGGAGTCTTCGGTTAAAAGTCTGATGACAACATGATATTCTACCATGTTTTTAGTTTCCAATCCTAAGCAAATACCTCCTGAACTCACCAACTCGCCAGAGTGGTAAATGACCCAAGCTGCAGAAGCAACGTTCTAGGTGTGTCGACTAGTGCCATCCGCAAACCCGACAAAGATAGGAAAGGAAAATGTCATCTGTGCATGAAAACACAAGACATAGTATAAGTGGCTAAGGAAAAAACTCGAGCATGCAAAAGAAAAATACACACCAAACTAAAAATACAATAGTGTACAAAGCATGTATGCTATATGTTCTATGCATAGTACTTCTTAAGGTAAATCTCGTTTCGAGGCTCACCCAAGGAGATTCCGTCGTAGTCAATTAGCTCGTAGGCACCTCTATGTAGAACACATTTCATGATGTAAGGACCATGCCATAGAGGTTCTAACTTCCCTGTCCCTAACTTATCATGAGCCTGGTCATAAACGAGGACTAGGTATTCTTCTATAAAAGCGTGAAGATGGACAGATTTGTCGTATTGATTCTTGATTCTCTTTTGATACGTCTCGTTAATGAGAGCAGCATCACGACGCGTTTCATCCAACCTAGTCAAGTGTAAGAAACGTTATTCTTCAGTATAAGTGTGGGGTAGGAGCTCTACTTTGAGTTTCAGCGAGGGAATTTTTCACTCGATTGGTAAAATAGCTTCTATGCCATATACTAGCTGGAAGGGAGTGAATCCAATAGCAATTTTTACTAAGGTCTGATAAGCCCAAAGAGAGGAGAAAAGTTGTAAGTGCCAAGATATCTTGTTTTCCCCTACCATCCATTGGATCATGGTTTTAAGGACCTTGTTGATAGCTTCAACTTGCCCATTAGCTTGAGGATAGTACGGGGATGAGTTCTCATGGAGAAAACCCAGCTTGGCATGCAACTCACTCATCATCTAGTTCTGAAAGTGTGAACCATGATCAGTGACAATGGCATGTGGAACACCAAAACGAGTGGTGATGTGGTTAAAAAATAAAAGAGTTGCAGTATGACCATCATTCAGAAAGGTAGGCATAGCCTCATCCCATTTTGTAAATTAATCAACGATGACGATTATATAACCATGCCCCCCGGGTGAGGTAGGCTTACACTGCATGAAATCAATGCCCCATTTGCAAAGGGGCTGATGGAAATAATGGGATGCAGCAGAGCAGGGTGGGTGTGTGCCTTGTTTTGAAAAACTTGGCAGGGTGGGCACTTTTTGACGGCCTCGATACAATCTTTGAAGATGGAGGGCCATAAGTAATCGCACGTAAAATTTTCTGGGTTGTGGCCATCCCAGAAAGGTGACCGCCACAAGCTCCAAGGTGACAATCATTGAGGACTCATTCAGCCTCTTCATGAGTCAAACATTGTCGTAGGATAGTATCAATACCACAACGATACAAGATGTCACCGATGATAAGGTAGCGACGAGAATGATGGCAGATACAACGACGCTCTTCACGAGAGATATTGGATTGAAAACGTTGGGTCTGGAGATAAAGAAGGATATCTCCATATGAAGGGTCAGACATGATGATGAGGAACATAGTTTCATCAGAGAGAAAATATCTGGGCTCGGTATCTTCATCAGCATGGGGAAAGTTGCAGATAAGCTCCGCAAACACCAAATATTTTTTAGCTTGACACTTAAAAAACTCAAGATCGAACTCTTGAAGGATGACAATCCATTTAGAATATTTTCCCCCAATAAATTGATGTGTCAGAATGTGATACACGGGGTTTGAGTCCGCGATAACTGTGGTGGTGCATAGAAAAATGTAGTGACAAAATCTCTAGACAGTGATGACGGCTGCCAGAGCCAACTTTTCAACATGTGAATATCGAAGCTCGGAACCAGATAGTCTCACGTGTTCCTCACTGATAGGGTCCTCTTGAACTAACACCATAGCAATAGTGGAAGCAGAGGCTGCTAAGTAAAGGATGTAATCCTACATATAGTTTGGAGGATGCAACAGAGGTGCATTGGTCAATGCATGCTTAAGAGCAGCAAAAGATCATTGAGCAGTGTCATCCCAGATGAAAGGGGTGTCTTTCTGCAACAATCACATAAATCCTTTAGTAATATCAGTGTAGTTACAAATGAAACGGTGAAGAAAATTTGCTTTCCCCTGCAAACTTTGGAGTTCTGTCAGATTATTAGGTGGAGGTAAAGCTAGGATAGCTCTAATCTTTAAGGGATCCACCCAAATCCTATCCTTGGAGACAACAAAGCCGAGGAGTCAGCCTGATTCAACAACAACAATACATTTATGTGGGTTCAAACGAATACAGTAGAACCGAAATCAAAGAAAAATCACCCGTAGATGAACAAAATGGTCCGATCGACTGGATGAGTGGGCAGGTAAGTCTTCGAGGTAGGGTTCCGCAATATGTTTGATATCTTGGAAAGCATATGACATGGCTCACTAGAATGTAGCACCAGCATTTTTAAGGCCAAATGGTAGTTTCCGATAGGAAAAAGTTCCCCACGGGCAGATGAAGGTTGTCTTATGTTGATCAACAGGTAAAATGTCAATCTGGTTATACCCTCGAAAACCATCCATAAAAGAGAAAATTACGTTACCAGCGCAATTATCAATAATCTAGTCAATGAAGGGAATAGGGTAGTTGTCTTTCAGACAAGCCTTATTGAGATCCCTATAATATATGCAGACATGAATGGTCCCTTTCTTCTTATTGACCGGAACAATGTTCGAAACCCATTCCGTCAAGGGGATAAGATAAATGAAGCCAGATTTCAATAACTTTTCAACTTCTGCCTTAATGGCTGTGGTATTTCTAGGATGGACCAGGTGGAGTTTCTGTCAAACAGGTTTGACACTTGGGTAGGTTTTAATCTCATGCACAATGATCTGTGGATCGATCCCTAACATCTCTTCGTAGCTCCAAGAGAAGACATCATGAAATTCTTTAAATAAAGCGTTATAAGAGACCACTTCCTCGTGCGAACAATTAGCACCAAGGTTGATGTTTTCCATGAAACCTTCTTTTATCAAAATGTCGATAGAGATCGTAGATGAAATGTTGCCCAAATTCCCCTCAGAAATAGTATCTTGTGTGAGGATAGGAGATTGTGGAAAATCAACAACATCGGGAGGGAAGGCATAGTGTATGTCTTCTTAAATTTGTTTGAGAGGAGGAATAAAAGAGGATCGATGATGGCTATCATCCCAAGGTACGTCGTCGATGCTAAGCATTTCCATTATATATTCATTGAAAGGAAAGATTTGGGAAATGTAGTCGAAAGAAGACGTCAAGTAATTGAACCATGATGGCATCGAGTAACTATTGAGTTCCAAGAGATGTTGGTAATCCGAGGTGGGAGAGGTAGATTGGATAGCAATATATGAGGTTTCAGCTGGACTAAGTGGCATGGTGTCATCTAGTGCATTGAATTCCAATGGACTAGGTACAATCCAAGGGTCAGATGATTCCAAGGATTGGTAAACCATAGTCGAAATCATATTGATTGTGGAAACATGATGTGTGGTGGGTGGAAGTGGTGTAGGGAAGGTACCCATAGGGTTAGAGTCTTTCAACAAGCCAACACCAATGCTTTCATATGTGATCTCCTAAGAATGGAATATTGTTGGTAGTGGGAGCGCGAGCGTCGAGTGTACAAAAATCTAACTGATTGACAGTAACAATTTTTCCCTGATGAGGAAATTGTACGCATCGAAATATTGATGAAGAAACGACAGTCATAACATAAAACCAACTTCTTCCAAGTAAGAGGTTGTAATCGAGAGGAGCATCGACATCAACCGTAACAGTTTTACCACCTAACTAAATGGCTAAGGATTGTAATAGTCTGTGAGGATGAAAACCTCACCCATCGAATGCATGCAACGTCGTTGGGGATTTGTTAAGTGCGGGTGATTTCAATATTTTCCAGCATGCTAAAGACATGACAAAATTAGAGGCTCCCTCATCCAATATCGTTCGGTGAATTTGTTGATTGTGAACAACAACATCAACTTGGAAAGCAAGTTGGTGAGAGAGTTGAGATGTAAAATTATCCAGTTTAAACATGATAATGTTGGATGATTCAGGATCAAAAGTGCCAATAGCAGCCAAGATCATTCTATGTTGACTGGGGCAGTGCTGTAGAACTTATAACGTAGACATAGCACATGGTGCTTGAGCTAAATATTCAACAATGTTGTAGTTCTGGGTAGCACGGGAACTAGGATTAAAGGTAGATTTATGGATAGTGCTCTTAGGAGGGCGTGATATAGAGTTGAACGTAGGTTTCTCGATATGAATAAATATAGACGAAGGACTGATAGATGGAGGGATAACGGATGATGGTGATGGATCCAGTAAAGAACCATTAGTGACCTTTCCTTTGTCAGGTTTAACTGGTGTGTCGTAGTTCATAGAGTGGGTTGTTAAATCAATCCCATTAAATAGATATATATGGGAACTTGTCGAGGCTTCATCATGAGAAGGGTGGCTGGAACTGCCCCCTGGAGAGGGGGTTTGAGCAACCATAGATTTTTGTTGAGGAAAAGGTTGAGTAAGCACGACGGGTTGGTAATTCCCCTTGAAAATTTTGGCCACTTCATCACGATGTGGACAGTCTCGAGTGTAGTGATTGTCACCACAAATAAGACATGGGAACTTCAGCTTCTGTTGTGGTTGCTTCTCGTTAGCAGGTGGTGGGTTTTGAGCTTTAGGTTGTTCATTGTTATTATTCTTTTTGTTTTTTTTCTTTGTATTTTTCTTACCTCCAGATTGTTGTGAAGGGGCAGACTGAACTACATTCACCTCAAAAATTTGGGTATGAGAGGAGGTAGAGGAGGGTGTGTGCAAGATACCAGATATATAAAATATGCAGAACAGAAACGAATGCTAGAAATAACAGAATAACAGTAAAATATCCAGCATAATCTTCACAATACACAGAAATGATATACGAAATAGCAACAGAAATAACACTTGAACAGAAAT